>LQNS02278169.1:7544762-7558842 GCA_001587735.2 Parhyale hawaiensis | reverse complement strand
CCTCCTCACAACTCAATAACAACAGAAAGTATAGTAAAATGGTGTACTGTATGAAATAAAATGGATTCCGTTTTATGGGACCATTAAGAAAATCGACCAGTCGCATAATGCGGTCAGTTCTGAAGGAACCGACTGAAACGCAAAATGTATTATGTACAAAGTAGCTTCGCTTATTGTGGACAGCGTGCATATCCGGTCGGTTGGCGTGAATTTCCCTGTCTTATTATTATTATTGAAGCTCCATAGAAACTCCATAAAAATTTATTTGTCAAAAACACACGATAAAAATATATAGTCATAATAGATACATTCAAAATGTGACAAATGGTCGCTGAAAGCTCTTTCTCTTCTCGGACCAAGTAAAAATAATAACAACAACGAGAACGAAATTTACAACAAAAGAAAGAAACTAATATTATACAAAAATTTCTAATAATATAGAGTCGATTTGCTCAACTAACACAGTATAGTCTAGCTTAAAATGGTAGGAGATGACATAATCGTAAGAGACAACATATTGTAAGCACAATTGTAGAGATAATTCATGAGTAATAAAGGAATTACAATACTAAACAATATAGGGCAATAATTAGAGGAAAGGCATTGGTTGTCCGCTTGCAGTTTCGAAAAGAGCAGCAAAAGTTGAATATTTGGTGTTTCGGCTGCCCACCCATTGAAATGACCGAGCGCCAAACCCGCGCCGAAACCCCAGACAGGTGGCAGCGCGGTGCCACCTTAGGTTCTTAGTAATATTAAAAGACATAAATGATTAAATTTTGGTGCAGATCGGTTTGTTCATTTGATTGTTTGGCTCATGTTTTTCATAACATTTGTTAGCAGTATAACTCAAAAAGTTATTAACAGAACTTCAATAAAATTGCACAAGCTGATATTACTATCAAAAGGCACAAATGATAAGATTTTGGAGTTTATACAAAGAAAATGATGGTTTCAGCTCCAGTTTGAATTTTTTGCTACCGTTGCCTCGCATGGCGGAGGTATGCACTCTCAGAGTGCTCTAGTTATTATTGTAAAGGCTAGTTCAAAAGCTAGTTCACTCTTCACAACGGTGGAATGAGTTGTTGTGCCTAGCTGCTAAATCAACAGAAAATGTACGCTTCTTTCCTAGTTCTAATTGTCTTCAAATTTGGTGTGGCAGCTGAAACTTATCTAGTGGCGATTGGTAACTAATTCGACGGTAAATATTTTGTAAAGTTTTTCTTGTATGCACTGTAATATTTGCAAGCACAAGATGAAACAATGGCATATTTTGAAGCAAGAACGTGAACCTGTTTAAGCATTGATGCACGTAGATAATTGTGAGGCCCAATACGTTGGGCTAATTGCGTTCATATTATTTTTCAGATTAACGATACAAGGAACGTTGGACGACAATGGGATATTTACAACACGTATGGATTTGCTTGCTGCTTGCCTGCGTCACAAGCGGATCCTTCTTCTCGATATACCAAGACTCCACCTGCTCTGGAGCTACTGGAGGGACAGCTACTACTGTCAGTTCTAAATGTGGGTATAACGCCTACATTTTTGACGTCACGCACCTTTATTTTAGCCGTTTTTACATCCAAGATTTCGTAGAAATAGCAATACTGTAGTTGCGACTCGACCAAAGGGTCACGCAGGCGGGAAAGAGGTAAAATTTTCCATTGCTGGCCTCATCACCACAACACATGAGAAGCTCCAACTTGTAAGAGAAAAAGGGGACAATACACAATATGCTTTCAAGTACGGAGATCATTTGGGCAATTTTCCACCACTGCTAACGCTCACATGCCAGGAGCAGGATTACCTGCTGGACTATAGAGCAGAGCCCCCATCTTTCCGCTATCTACATACTATATATCCTGCTAGGCCCTCCGAATGTAAACAATTACATCATGAGAGCGAGTTGCAGGAAGCCTAAACTTCATTAAAAACAAAGCACCAATGTGACTGTTACTAATGTAAGCATAGCGCCGGCCTGCATAGTGAACAGTTCAATTGTGCAGTACAAATGTCAAATTTTAAGTTCTTTTCATGACCCCTCGGACCTAAGAATTTTAGTGTCCGTATACATTTTAAGAGAAAAACCACCTCTTAATGATCAAACTAGTTCCCATCTCCTGTTCATTACAAGAAGCTAACTTTTTCCTTTCTATTCATTTTAGTTTTTTGTGAATTTTGTTCCTATCTATTTGGAATAAAGGTCTAATTGTCTTTGTTTCAGATATATTAATGTAGGGATCAGGTTCCGAAACGTATGATTTTAATTGAATTAGTGTTAATTATGAGCCTGTTCATTTTCCCTTCCTGAGACCAGCATTAATAGCTATGTTAAAACTAGTACATAACAGTTACAATGGTGCTTTGTTTTTTAATGAAGACTATGCTCTATACAACAGTAGGCAGTCAGTTGGTTGGTTGGTTGGTTTCGGTTAGTTGGTTGGTTGGTTGGTTTCGGTTGGTTGGTTTCGGTTGGTTGGTTGGTTGGTTTCGGTTGGTTGGTTGGTTGGTTTCGGTTGGTTGGTTGGTTGGTTTTAACTTGATTGCGAGCTTGGATTGTCTTTCCGGCTCCTATCAGCATTGCATTAAAAAAAGTCAGTTGCCCAACAGCAATTGAGCCGTTGCTCCGCCAACTTTACAATACAAGCATTGAAGACGTTAGACATACCTCATATCGATGACAAAGATGCTGAACCTCACTGTCTTCCCACAGCAAGGCTTTACTTGTTCTGATCTCATTACGCTGAAAGTGAGTAGAAATCAACAAAAGAAAATGGAAGAGTTTTTTTTTAAAGCAAAAATACGAAGACGTGCGAAGAAAACAGCAGTTACGTCGAAATAATTTTCTGCTCTTATTTAATGGGGGTGTGCGCCACTAGTATAAATATAGATTCTATTAACAGATGCAGTATGTGTTTGATTTAGGTCATAGGCTTTTATTGCAGTTTTCCTAACACAATAATTTTAGCTCCAGGTGTCCCACTCAGTATTTTGAACCTAACTCGGTGACTCCATGAAACGAGCACAACCTACTGGAGAAAGAGAATTTCCCGTACCATTCTTGAGATGTGCGGTTGAAAACATTAATATTACTTTGTTGTGATGGAAGATAATTTCTGGCATATTTCTATCATAGTAACAGAAGTTATTGAGCACAATGAGAATGTAGCATACATTAATGCTACACTCTCAGAATAATCGTAATCCAGGAAGCTGTTCTACAAAATGAGTTGGAGATCTGTAGTAGGTGCAGCAGATACAGCATAGCGTTACAAACGTGATACAGTACTAGGTAACTATCATGATACATGTACAGCGTCTGATTAGATTTCTTTTCAAGTAATATTTTATATTTCAAAAATTACCCTAACTGATACACTCTTTTCAGAATATCATTCCATGAACGACAGCTTGTCGTCCTAATAGGCGATTTAGGAAAACTCCAAGGAAAATACAACTGACATTTAACACGCCTACAAAAATTCTACAGATGAAAACGACGTCTTCTCGACAGATAGAAGGTCCAAACTTTTTTGATGCTGCCTGCAACTGACCACCAACCTAGTACGAGGCAGCTTGCCAACACCCAGCAAGCCCTCTTGGAGGTTCGGTGGGCGTTGGTGTGGTTCTGCTAACGTCCAAATTTGCTTTTATTACTTAGCGTTAATTTTTGATTGGCCTTACTTGCTTCAATTTTTGATTGGCCTTAGTTAGTGTCAATTTTGGTTGGCCTTACTTAGCGTCAGTCTTTGATAGGCCTTAATTAGCGTCAGTTTTTGATCGCGAGTAGAACCAATCCTTCCCTTTACCTAACCTTATGATGGCCAGCTCATTTAGACGTTAGCAGAACCAGACCTACCCCACCTAACCTAGATGAGAGTGAGGCATTTCAATCGTGAGCTTCAGCAAGGGGGCGGTTCAATAACCTGGCAAAAATTTTGTCGAGTTAACGTCATTTTGGTAGGTTAACGGGAAAAATTATGGTGTTAAACCATGTGATATAAGAATATATCAGTACTGTATAATAATTTACGCCGTTGTTTTTATTTATATACTTACAACTATATTTAAATCTTTCCTGTCAAGCTCTATGGGAATAAGATAGGAGAAAATTCAGGTGCCGAAGAAGGTATCTTGGATACGGGGGTCGCACTTGGGCTCTCCAGCTGAGGGACCTGAGCCTGCCTGCATGATCGTGTCTGGACATGTTCATTGTTCTGAGTTGCTACGGGAGAGAAAATTAAGGTGCCGAAGACGGTATCTTGCATACGGAGGTCGCACTTGGGCGCTCCAGATGAGAGACCTGAGCCTGGCTACATGTCGTGTCTGGATATGTTCATTGTTCTGAGTTGCTACGGGAGATATCACTTACCTACGCCTCATAATATAAATATCCAATTTTTTAGGCACAATGCTGAATTTTCATTAAAGTAGCCTTCTGAACAGTAATAAGCACAGGAGACAGCGAGGGTTTTCCTGAGGTGCTAATTTTCTACCGTCATTTATCATGACGGCCCAGGCCACTAGTATGAATATAACTATTATTAAATAATAATTTTGAAGTGCGAACTCGAGGGTGCCTGTCCATTATGTTGGGTTTACTTCGTAGAACGTTGTGGCCCTTCGGGTTTTGCGACGATTTCCTTTAGGTCGTTTGTTGGTAATTGAGCTGACTTAAGCGCCTGCAGGCCAATACGACCAAAAGCCAATGCCGGTAACAAATTTAAATACAAGTAGTCCAGTGTGATTCGTCTCCTCTGTTGAGGCACTTGCAGACTTGCAGTGTCAAAGTAAGCTACTCAGCTATAGCTCACTTTTGCTGTCACGGTGTCTTAATACGGGGCTAACAATATGCAACACGTAATGTCTTTCAACTCTTCAATTACGGAACTCATTAAAGGACTGGGAGAGGCATTTGATGATGTGTAAGGCAACTGCTTCTCCTAATTCATTAGTAACTCTGACCCCAAGTGACAAAAATAAGCTATCCGGTTAACGTAGACTATCACGAAGAGAAAAAGAAACAACAGAAAATTTATAAATACAGTGCGACCCAAGGTATTAGTCCACGCGAGATATAAAAAAAAAATAAATGTCAAGTCATTAAAAAGCCGGGAAGCAACAGCAAAACAATTTTTGAAAGCTCTGGTCTGAATTAAGTGCCAAAAACTACGCGAAACCGAATCTTGGGGACTATTGCAAACGTGAAATCTCCAGGAAAAAACCTCTATTGACACAAAGGCACATGCTTCTGAGAGTTGAGAGGGCTCGGTCTTATGTGAAACAGGATATGAAGTGTGTTTTATTCACAGATAAGACCAGAGCGACTCTCGATGGCCCAGACAGATGGTCTAAAGGATGGGTCGGATTTGAGGGCAAGCTCCACCATCGTTTTCGCCACGATCAAGGCGATGGTGGTGTTATGTTGTGGGCTGGGATTATGAATGATAAACTTGTAGGTCCAACAATGGTACGTGAAGGAGGTAAAATCCATTCTGCTAATCATTGCGCCCTACTCGATGAATATCTTGTTCCTTGGCTTGACTACCAGACTTTGGATCTTCCCAAAAAGCTGGTTTTCATGCAAGACAATGCACCCTCACATTCAGCCAGAGCTACAAAAGAATACCTCCTCTTTGGGGTTCAGAAACCGAAATTTGATGGTGTGGCCACCCCATTCTCCAGATTTGAACCCAATTGAAAATCTGTGGTCAATCATCAAAATTTACACGAAGGGTAAGCAGTTTTTTCAAAAGCAGAATTGTGGCAGGCCAAACAAGTCGCTGCAAGATCCATCGATGGTACTACTATTAAGAAATTGACTCATTCCGTTAATAACCGCATTTTTGAGGTCACAAAACGTAATGGCCGTTACATTAATAAATGAGCTTATTGTTTCATGCTTAGTTTGCCTTGTTTGCTGTTGCAATATATTCCAAGTATTTTTTAAAGTATTATTTAGTAATTAATAAATAAACTGATGGTTAATTTGTGTTTTACGCATCATGTTTAACTATTTTTGATACCTGAGACTAAAATCGTGTCTCAGGAAACAGAGGGTGGATTAGATAAAAGTAAGTTTCTAAATGCTATCAAGCAAACAATTTCTCAAATAATAGGATTATGAACGTTGTACATGATTACACTGCGACATGCAATAGAAATATCAAGTTATATTAACAGGAAATAGTAGTTTTAAAGAAAAATCAAACTGGACTAATACCGTGGGTCGCACTGTATACATACAGTACTGGTCAAAGTAATATTAAATTAAAACCGTCGAAAAACTAGTCAGATAAATGTTAGAAACAGCTGCAATGGAGAAACCTACCATTTATAAAAAAAACTTATAAAAACATAAAAAATAAGAAAATACAAACTGAAATAATACTAAAAAATCATATCATTGCTTGTATTTCGCACCAAATTAAACAATTTTGCACGTGTCCTTGAAATTAATTACTGTATTGTTAATCTTATTTTTCCCTCCCAAACTACATACATTTATATTTATCCGTTTTATATTAGTATCTTTTTAAATTTGAATTTTTTGAAAGAGTTTTGAAAAATATCGTATCGTATGACTTTGGATCAGTATTTTATAAATATGTATATACTGGGTCTGCCGTATTTATGACAAGAAACAGCTTGTCAGGAGTCTCATTAACAAAATAACAAAAATGAAAACTTATTAAATGGGCATGCAGCGAACAGGCACTTAAACAATCATCAATATCATTTATTCAATATGGCCTTCTCTGATTTTGTGACAAACTCAATCTACTTTAGAAGGCTTCACGGCACGAAGTGCTTCCTGCGGAATCAAAGTCCATTCATCATGCAGCTTGGAATTTGAAGTGTCAAGCGAATCAGATGGAGTTCTGCAGCCCTTACTCTCTAAGATGGATCACACAGGAAATGTTTAGCGGGTTCAAATCCGGGTTCCTCGAGGCCATGCTCCACTGTTAAGGAAAGCTAGAACGTGCGCCTGAATCCAGCGCCGAGTCATTTTTGGAGCCATTTGATGGAGCAGTGGTTTGTTGAAAGGTCCAATTGCACCACCGTAATGATCACGTGCCCAGGGTAGCAGCTCTGATTCCAATGTGACACAAGGCTGTCTGTTAAGTTTGACTCCTGAAGGAAAAACAGAACGAGAGTAAACCTCCCCTGGCAGTGACTGCAGCCCAGACCATTACAGCGACTGAATGCTACCCTTGCCACTCGTCTGCCTTCCACTGATCTATTTTTATCCCAAACGATCATTCTGGTGATTTCGAGTTTGCCAAAGGTCGAAGTTTTCTTCATCAGTGAAAACCAAATTGGGCAGCACGTCATCTTCCAAGAGGTTGAGGATGTGTCGACTTTTGTCAAATTTCATGCGTTTATCAGTTGATGAAAGTTCGTGTCCTTTTCTAGTTTTGTAAAGATATACTCTGAGATCTTCTTCTGCGAAGGAGTCGACACATTGAAGTCTGACTAGCTGCTGCTTATGTGGCTAATTTTGTCGCAGAGCGACGCTGATTTCTAATTAATTTTTCTCCCGTGGCTTTGATGAGACGTTGACTTCGAAAGGACCGTTTTCTTCCCTGGCCTGAACTATTGTATGTACCTACTAACATCTTCCTTAAAGTTTTTCACGACGCTTCGAACTGTTTTACGATGAACTTGAAGCTTTATGGAATGTGCAAATAACTCTTTCCCTTTTTGATACGATTGTGTTTCTATTAAGAAAAATTATGTACTGTAGTTTTGATACATACCTACTTATGATACGTAAAGATACGTAAAATAGTCATGATTAGGTTTACAATGAAGTAAAGGCTGACTCTGTATACGTCTATAAACGGCATTGACTGGTTTAATAATATAATCTGAATAATATATACAGTATATATCTATCATATGCAGATATATGTAAGTTACCACCGTCAAGGAGCTTTTGCTTCCATTGTGGTATGTTGGTCGGTTTGTCTGACAGCGACAAACTTCAGTTTTAAAAAGATCTTCATTATATTTAGAGGAATTCTTAGGGACGTCGCGAAGAATATATGATCTATTTTTGTGATAATCCGTCAGTCTGTTTGTTTGTCTGTCTGTCAATCTGTCTGTCTGTCTATTAGCATTGTGTGGATTAGTGGAGGTGTGCGCTCTCGGAGTGCAACTTTGCTCATAGTTATAACCTTCGCTTGCAAGGAACAAAAAAAAGGTCTTGCAAACCTCTAGGCACTCTTCGTCTTTACATGTTTTTGTTCAGCTATAAAATGTACAAATCATTCTCCGTAACACTAAATTAAAGTCTATCGTTTTTCAGCAATTATCATTAACAATAATTGTATTTCAGGTACAACTTGCCACAATGAAAGTAAAAACAATTATATATCATATCTCCTTCGCGTGGGCCACAAGAAGTAAGACATAGGGCGTGTTCGATTGGGCGTCAAAGTCAAATTTCCAAAGCTTGACCTATTCGAAATTTCACGCAAGTGCACTGGCTGCAAGCCGCTCGATTGAATTTCAGGCATTGTCCTACAATGGGTTAAAGGTAAAAAAGGTAAAGTCAACTTGACCGTACCCCCAACTGGGAAACCGGCATGCACTGGGCTGTGCTGCAGATATAGACAAACAGTACCAACAGTCTCCAGACGGCTGCAGTCGATCACTGATTGTCTAGAGCTATGGCGCACCGATCACGTCAGGCTCCACCAACAAGATGCCCAGCTGGGAACGGGGCACGAACCAGCGCCCTTGAGAGTCAAAGTCAGACACTTTAGTCTGCTGCTACTGCGGGTTAACCTTAAGATTTCCAGAAACTCAATCTTGTTCCGTACAATGGACTTTTCAGCGGGTTCCACATAATCGCATTACTTCTAACACTGGTAAAACGATTCGAAGCTTCTGTCTGAAGTTTCAGACAAGTCAAGCCTCGAAGGCTTAATTTTGGCCCCCAATCAAACACGCGCTTCGTGAGTCTTATCGAAAACCAAGCATCAACGAGGTAGGATGCTTATTTGCAGACACGTAGCTAACATTTGGAATGTCCTTGGATGCAAAGGCGATTTTTCTTCTTCTTCACAACCCGTTCCACCATAAACTCTTCTCATCTGAGATAAAACAAAATTCATTCCCAGTGCTCATTAAATCGTTAAGAAGACGACAACAGCACTCCTGACGTTACTCGTGCAAGCGAACAGTTAACAAAAGTCATTTTCCCAACTACCGATCGGTTGATAACTCAATGTCTGCCTGACCGAGGGTCGATCCTTGAGGCCGTCACCCATCCTCAACCTTTCTGCGACTCTCTGGATGGCCAAACTGTTGTGGCCAATCTACATTGGCCACAATAATTTGGCCATCCGCAGAGTTTCAGATATCTCAATTTTTCATAATTCCATTGTGGCGTGCATGCAACGTATATGCCTCTAATAGCTGCTAAAGAGATTTACCTGGAAATTGTCAGTTTTATGTTAGTATCACGGAGAAGAACATTCATCCAGTAATAGTAATATCTATTGAAATTTATCGAACACACACTAAAACATTATACTTGGAAACAAGTTCAGCAGAGTAAAACATAATCAAATATCTCAAAGAAGTTCAAGCCCTTGGGTAGTTCATGTTTTTGAAATATTCGGCCAAAACATAATACATGACGTACAGTAATTTACACTCTTGATTCTTTTAATTATAAGTAGTTGAAAACAGTATTTTGTCGGAGACTGAACAACGTTACACAGTGAGTAAAAAACACCAAATGGGAGTGACAGCCAAGGTACCGCCACCTAATACGGGTTTAGGCGAATGCTAAGTGAGTATGTTTGTTAGGCATCCCATATTTGTAAACATGAAGTGCAGCAGGACTTTCACAAGACTTAGTACAATAATTTGCCCAATTATTTTGCTGCTCGAGCTCTTCCCCATCTGAACTAATAAATTTGATGAAACGGCACAACATGTATTAAACATGTACTTGTGGCAGGTGTGTGCAGGAACAGGTGTGCTGCCCTGGCTGCTTGCAGAGCTGGCGCAGCTGTACCTGATGGCACAGGCTCCTACAGCTGCTACCTCGCCCTGCAGGCCAGTGACTGCGACCTGCAGGACTCTGCTACAGCTGTAACCTTCATGAAACCTGCTGCTACACCTGCTGCAGATCCTACTTCTGCTGCTGATCCGACTACTGCAACATCCACTACACCTTCGACTACTTCAACTGCTGCTGCTACTACTACTGCAACTTCCACTACACCATCGACTACTACAACTGCTGCTGCTGCTACTACCACTACAACAACTACTAGTACTACAACTGCCACTACAACAGTTCCTACAACAACAACAACTTCCACTGCTACAACCACTACTACCACTACACCTGTAGTAACTTCCGGTGCTGCTACGGACCCGCCTACCACAATCGCCACAGTTGCTACCACCGTCGGTAAGGAACTGTGGTGCTCCGAAGACCAGCAAAGTTTTCTTTTATTCATGTATGACTATAATGGATGTTCAAAAGTTCTAGCCTTCCATGCGTTTTGAAAGACTAGAGTTGGTCACTATTGCTGTTACTTACATAAATGGGAACAACATTAATAAAATAAATACATTATATATTCGAGATAGACATAACCATAACGCCTGCAATGTTAAGAATTAACTATCAGGTAACAACGAAGATTTTCACCGTCCTTTACTTCCTCTTTTTTTTATAAATTGCATATCAATTTTAGCCACATTCCACTGTGTTGTAATTTATTCTGTGTCAGTGTAAATGTGCTGTATAATGGATGCAGGAATATAGCGCATTGTGCAACACGAATCTAGCTTAGTAATTTACTGACAATAAAAAAAATAGCTTCACCAAGGATAAAATTCTCAAAAATTAGAATTTTTGACTTTATGAGACCCATTTGACCCAGCATGCATTTTAATCCCAACATTACTCAAAAAGTTATGGACGGATTTTGACGGCTAACTAATTCACTTCCACATTCATGCGTCCGTAGGACAAAGATACACGAACAGCAAATGCCCAACGGTATCAGCCCATGGCGATACATGTGGTAGGTATCAAGGCATAAGGTTCTGCGAAACACTTGAAGAAATCTCGATAAGGCTGATAAATAGATGTTGACGTCAAACTATCCATTATAACCAATAAATCTGCAAAGGAAGCTGCTGTTCAAATAGCAAGCAAAACTTTCATTACAATCTGATATAATTTTCAATAAACGGAGTTTGAGAATTTTAAGACAATTGTCTAACTAACAATCAGTCAAGCTTTCTGTAAGGCTTCATTTCTGCGCCTTATAACACTGTTCATTATCCCCCATGAACGAAGTGAGAGAGGTGATAATGTTTTCATTGAAGATTTAAGTATATGTATTTGCATATTCGTCTATCCACCCAATAACTGGTCGAAGGAGTTGAGCAATGTTCTTAATTTCTTGCAGGGAGTCTGTTGGGTTGCCTTCGATGTGACCCATGCCAAAAAAAACTAGGATTAGATTGCCATAAAAAATGACGGCGATGAAATTTAGTCTCGACCCACAAACAGGTAGAAGGAATTGAGCTATTTTCTTGATTTTTTGCAGGGAGTAAGTGAGCTGTTTTCAATGTGACCCATGTCAAAAAACAAGGATTAGGTCGCCATCAAAAATTACGATGATAAAATTTGTTTCCACCACGAGTGATGATCTTACGCTACGAGGCGTTCTACAGTAATTGTATATATAAACATATTTAGATCAGTTAGAAGCAATAGAAGAAATTTTGCAGGCGGTGGTCAACTGCAAAAGTTTTATATGGATGCTGCATCTTGAAGATTTTCGACCATCACCAGAGGCCTACCAACGCTTCAAGTTAACTTTCAGCTATTGTGTGTGTGTTTTCGCCAATTGTGGAATTCGTATTTACTACGAAGATCACCATGCTGATGTGCCAGCCTTTTACCTACGGCTCCAACATTTGACAGCGGGAGCCATGTAGACACACAGACGTTGCACGTCATTAACCTCAGATGCGTAGCCTGACATCAACTCTTAACTGCTTTGTAAACGAACAAACCTTTAAAGTAAATATGAAAACCTTGTCGGCCATACATAGTTACACCTTCCTATGGTAACCTCTCTAAATTTCACAAGATTTCAAGAACTAAGTTTAACAATTTTGACCCTCCCACCTGATGAGCTGGAGAACAGCGAAACGCGCGTCGTGGGTATCAAAATTTCTTCAATTGCTTCTAATTGATCTACATCTATGCCATCTCAAGAAAATAATAAACATATTTGTATATTTTTCTGTCCACCCAATGAGAGGTCGAAAGAGTTGAGCATTGTTCATAATTTTTTGTAGGGAGTTTGGTGGGTTGACCTAGATGTGACCCATACTAAAAATGTAGACCTAACTGGCCATAAAAAAAATGACGGCATTGAATTTTCCTCCACTGGGGCGAATTTGCCTCCACCGTGGCAGATCATTTTACGCCGAAGGCGCTCTATTTCTACCTCCGCCAAGAAGGTTATGTTTTCGTCGGGTTTGTCTGTCTCTTTGTTTGTTTGTCTCTCTGTCTGTCACGAAGATGACTCAAAAAGTTGTAGGTAGATTTTGACGAAAGTTACAGGGATTGTTAGGTATGTTTGGAGGAACAGATGATCAATTTTTGATGAATATCCGTCCATCCGTTTATTTGTTTGTTTGTTTGTTTGTTTGTCTGCCTCATTTTTCTCAATGCCACAACTCAAAAAGTTATGGACAGATTTTCATGGAATTTAAACGAGTTGTTAGGTATATCATAAAAAGTAAATGATAAACTTTTTGTGATGATCTGTTTGTTCGTTCGTATGTTTGTTGCTGTGTTTGATTTATGTTTGTTAGCGCAATAACTCAAAAAGTTTCGAGTGAATCTTTATCAAATTTGCAGCAATTGTTAGTAATATTAAAAGATATAAATGATTAAATTTTAGTGCAGATCGGCTGATTCGTTTCTATGTTTGAGTTGTGTTTGTCATAATGTTTGTTACGCAATAACTCAAAAACTTTTGAATCTATCTTTATGGAATTTACAGGAGTTGTTAGTAATGTTAAAAGGTATCAATGATTAAATTTTGGTGCAGATCGGTTGGTTCGTTTGTATGTTTGACTTATGTTTGTCGTAATGTTTGTTAGCAGCATAACTCAAACAGTTATGAAAGGATCTTCAAAAAATTGCAGAAACTGTTAATACTATTAAAAAGAACAAATGATTAGATTTTGGAGTTGATACAAAAGAAATCATTGTTTCAGACCCAAATTGAATTTTTCGTTACCGTTACCGTACTTGACTTAGGTATGCGCTCTCAGAGTGCTCTACTTCCCTATGTTATTATTGAAGAGCTAGCCTCTGGGCTGCCCTAAACTTGTTCATCAAAAATGACTGCGTTGAAAATACCCCCTACCGCGGGTGATGGTCGTACGCCACGAGGCATTCTAGTTGCATATCAAGTCGAATTTAGTTCACTCCTACACTTTATCAACATTAGTTTATTGACTTCCAGGGCAGCTTTAATTCCGCTTGGCTCTATACACCTTATTCTACATCTTTAACTACATGTAGTTTATTTTATCACAAACAGCTGTTAATGGAATGCAAGAATTTCCTCTGATTAGTAAAAATTAATCTTATTCTAATTTCCTCCTTATATTTAACTGAGTCTATTTTCAGCTTCGGGGATGACTGCAGTGAAAGCTACAATCGCTAGTGGTTCATTTGCTGATCTGGAACAGGCGTGTCAAACCGAAGGCAAAACGTTGGCTGTTCTCTCTTCTGACGAAGCCATTTCCACTATCAACGGTGAGTTCGTACTCCCCAGATCATATTGTACTGCGTTGGGTGACGTACTGATTTTTTAAGTGAAACTGAAGGAAATGAGCTCATTCATTATGTTGTCTGGATATTGTGCCCAACATATTAAGGCCACAGCTGTAGGATTCGTAACTATTATGGAGTCTACCATGCAGATATGCCACCTATTGAAACCCGTACAGGTTGTAAACTGTCGCTTTCGGCACTTCTGTGTGTCTGTACTTAGTGCAGTAGCTGAAG
>LQNS02278169.1:7498202-7536237 GCA_001587735.2 Parhyale hawaiensis | reverse complement strand
AAGCGCATGGGAACAGCAAGTTGGGAAAGAAGAAGAAGAAGAACGGATTGAAGAAAGATCACTATGAGTAACTGGTGAGAAGGAAGCAAAATGGGCACGAAAGACAGACAAGGCGATCGTGATGACGACCCAACGGGTCACGGGTCGTCTAGTATATATATATAGTCGCCCGATTTATGCTTGGGTAGCGTTGTACCGTTTCTATTGATTTGCATGTTTTGAAGCTCGGCCACTTTTATTGGCAATATATAGAAAAATATACACAAAAAATTATCATAGTGTGTTATTGGTTATCAGAGCTTTAATTTGAACCTTGCAGCTTTCAACTCGCTTCATACAACGAACTGAGAAGTTGTGGTTTGTAATCACAGCTACCCTAGGGCCCCAGCCTCTGTGTTCCAACTTTTTGGTGCCTGAATTACACTCTTCGTAAGAGCAGCACTTCTTCAAACACGCACAGAAAGTAAGCAATAAAAGCTTAAATGATAATAACTGAATTAGTGGTCTACTAACAACAATAATAAGTTTATTAGTACGAGGCACGTAGAACATGACAAGGATTAAGATAAGAAGATAACAGCGGTACTTTTTGGGGGACCGCGTTCCTTGCCCATAGGTAGCTAATTAAGCTAGTCGGACTGAACTAGATCCTATGACACTTAAATTAAATACGCTACTGATCAGAATCCTGCGAAGCTAAAGCATGGATCCAGCGTCCCTATCAGAAATTATCGTAGGAAACAACTATGATTATGGTCGAGCTTGGTTGCAAATCATTCGTAACTAATCCCCGGCATTTATGGGGTGCTTTCCAACTTTTATGGATGGGCTAATTCTAAGGTTTCCAACCATAATTAAGGAAGGAAAGTAGTCCTTAATCAAGGATGTTTTTCAACCATGTTTCCATACTTACCCAACCTTCTGCCACCCGTATCCGCCAATAACATTTCCTCCGTGTTCACATACATCGCAACCTGGAAATTATTTCCGATACAAAATCGTGTCAACACTGGATGGCTGCTTTGAGTTGCTGATGATTAATTGCTAATGAAAAAGTGCAATTCATACGTGTGGGTTAGGCCTGAGCTCTCGCAGAGAAGTCTTGAGATTCTTGGACATTGCCCCCAGAGCGAATGGAACGACGTCGACCTTCATCTGTTAATATTATAATTATTATTATTTTAGGGGTCCAAGCACACAGCAAAAATCTTTTAGGGGTGCCAAGCGCAGATAAGTTGGTCAATCTTTCTAGAACAAACGTTCTAGAACAATTCTTTAAAAGGATATCGTTAAAATGATGCTGATGGTAGGCATTGTAGGTAAAGTTACAATTCACACAATCTTAGAATATAACACTGTATTACTACAACGGAAGCTTCTACAAAATGTAATGGCATAGGATACATATATGTTATTTGTATACATGACATCTTACAAAATGTGCAACTACCTACAATATTTACATTCTATATAGTGGTAAATGAAGCGGTGCAGAGGTATTCCTGAGACAAAGTAATGAATCAGTTAATCCATCGTTACCGTACGGCAAAACCTACAGTGCATAGCTAAAGGCTTGACACAATTATAAACTAAAACACCTCGTGACGTATGACCATTCATATGTTATATTTACACAGGCATAAAACGACGCTATCATCCAACACAATCCATACTTTATAAAACGCTTGTAGTAGTGCAGAATTTTACTATATCGCGTCGAACCACTGCTGGGGTTAACGAAACAAGATTGGAACAAGTTCAACCCCGTTATAAAGACATTCGTGGTGTAGTTCATTCAATTAATTCAAGGAACTGTTGTCCATGTTAAGAATATGTAGCATTTCCCATTGCAATATAACTGTAATTTGTTTTCATCGGAATCATCCATTTGTCGATGAGAAAGTTTTCAGTGTGAAATATTTTATATTTTGGGTATTGCACTAGAAGTGCGGACGGATTCGGACAAAGAGTAATGCCAGATACCTCCACACGCACTTCGTTGAGATGTTGTTAATCGTGAAGTTAATATTCCACTTAGAATTAAAGTTACAGTTTAGCGCAGTTGATAAATTGTACGAAAGTTATCAAAATTTATCGGAAGTATATCTAGAAGTTACTCATTACGTACTTCAGCCATGACTTCGCCTTTGTTGTCATTGAGTATAGAGCGGATTCTGATGTCGAAAGCGCCACGCTGATTGGTAAATCATTTTCACGTCATAGTTGCCCACTGCCGCCAGCTCAGTGAACTCACTACACACTACAGAGAGATTAGGATCATTTTCGGCAAAAAAGGACTTTACGGTATTTTTCAACATATATCTAATATGTAAGATCACTGCGACATGCTCTGTGTATAACCTAGAAATAAGAAACATTCTCCTGTGTTCCATATTTCATTCCAATTTTGTAATGTCTATGAGTACTTAATAAAGATTATTATATTCTGTGATAGCTGCACAAAATATTTTTCCAACACTGACTGCTACTAAATTCGTATAATTGCGTAAGTAAGACCAAAAATCAGCGAACAAAGTAGTCAATTCCAATTCCATTAGCAGGGTGATGTGCATCGGGGCATGAGCAAGCCTGCAACATCATATCTTTGGATCGATATACCTGCATAGCTCTAAATAATACATGTTTTGCCACCACAGGCGGCTGGTCAGCTCTAAATAATACATGTTTTGCCACCACATGGTGGCCGGTCACAGCAAACACACGGGAGCAAAAGCTGCTCGGGTCATTCGACTATACAAGACACTGCAAACTCACCTCTGCATCTTCCCAGGCGCAGACACCCCCAGTGCAGGACAGCCAGACCAGGGAGGCATCCCACCAGCTATAGATACCTATTAATCCCTACACAAAAAACTAGACTACAAATAGCTACCTAATTCATGCTAGTTCTTGCTGCGAAGCCCTAGTAAGTCAGGAACTCCTTAAAGAGTGGTACACTGTGGAGCCTTAGTAATTCAGGAACTCCTTAAACAGTGTTAAACTCATCTATCCCTAATAGCCAGTTCTCTCTTACTCCACACTCCTCGCCAGGTACTCCTTGACACACTCAATCATCCTCACACTTGCCACTCCATCACATCCAAGCATTCGAGTCAACCAGTCCAGGCCCGTTCTCTCGTACACCACACCCTCTTGTGCACCTCACTCTTCCAGGCCACTTGCATCATCACCCCTCGTTACTGTGAATATGCTGCACACTCCAAGATTAAATGGTCTACACTTTCATCCTCACCCCAGTCACACATTTGACAGACACGACTTCCTATTTCATTCCACCGATAGATGCGAGCATTCACACTGAGAGCCTGAGACCGTGCTTGGAACAGCAGGTCGCCATCTCTACTTCCATCATACCAACATTCATACTTAGGACATTCGTTATTCCTGTACCATACTAGAGTTGACTTTTCTTCCATGCCTCCTCTCCATTTATCAAATCCGTATGTCTGCACTCGCCCATCAATTTCTTTTCTCCACTGCAGCACATTCCAATCCAGACCTTGCCCTACTTCCACAAGCACTTGCTATTCATCTCTAGCCGGTCCAGGTACCTGGTGTGCCCACCTAACGTGCAGGCCACAAACATCAGCTGTACATCTACACACTCTTTCCCATTTGCTCTTGCGGACATTCCATAGGTGCACCTTCCTAGCCCACCTTCCACTACTCATACGTTCCACTCGTACTTTATAGTTCAGTATACCTTTCATCATGCGTTCCTTTAATGCATGTGCTCCATCCCATATCCCCTCTGAGTGCCTCTGTTGCTGTCCACTTTGGTGCACTGAGAGCTGCCCTAGCAACCTTTGTTTGTATTACTTCTAACTTGCTGATTTCACTCTCATTCCATGGCACAATATCCATACCCCACTTTCCAGATCTCTCTCAGAATTTCATACTTGCAAGCCCTTAAGCGGGCCGCACTACACAGTCGCCCCAACCATTCATTTGCCTTGATTACTTTCTCATGTTTAGTTCTATCACACCCAAGCTCATCCACCCATATCCCTAGATATTTGTAGTCTCTTGTTCGCCCTATGCCCTGGCCCCCAAGCTGCCAAATCCTACTTTTATCATCTGCTGCTGAGTTTACTACTAGTACTTTGCTCTTCTCAGCACTAAATTTAACATGAAAATCCCTACCATAACCACTCACATTATCAAGCATCTGTTGCAATTCTTCTCCACTTTCACTCAGAAGCACTGCATCATCAGCATACAACAGGAAACACAGTCGCTGGTCATCACCAACATTCACTCCCAGTCCCCTCCCCCTCAACCTAGCAGCCAATTCCTCAGTATATAGGCTGAACGGAGTTGGTGATAGCATCAAGTTGTCTTAGGTTGCCAAGTAGCATTTTAGTTCAGCTATGTGCAAACCTGCAGCCAAGTTACGGCTTTGAGTTTGAAATAATTTTCGTAAATATGAAGCATATAGTTGACAATATTATTGTCAAATCGTCAAATGCTATTGGACATTTATCCGAGAGTGACTCATGAAGCTACCGTTGGCGATTACAAGTTTAGCTGATCGAATTTTAAAATGCAATGTAGTTTCGTGCAAAAAGGGACTAGCTTGTGAGTACATGTCTTGAACACAATAACTTCTTCTGGTGCCCAGTCATCATTATTTAAAGCACTGGATAGCATACGTATTGCAATTTGCACCATTTAAGCTCAAGAGTTATTAGAAGTTGGTTAACATCAAGTCTCTTGCAGAATATTATTAGAAAAGTTAACACTATGGCTTGAACTGAGAGTATGGAGGCACTTTGCATCTTTCATACTGCTTCGTTACCAAGGCGTATTTTTTTGACTGCTTTAGCTACGATGACAGAAGTATTTTTGTAAAAACGTCAATACTTTGAGGAAAATTATGAAAAATCATCTATATATGAGCCAAATAACAGTAATTGAACACTGAGTATCTCTGATTTCTGAGACTTGTACAGGTGTGCCTAAGACTCTGCTCGTCAGGTGTAGTTCTCTGATGATGCCTACCGCATACTAGCTGGCTAGGTACGTTCAAATAGTAGCTATGTGTTCGTAAGACCAGCCTTTCTCTACCAATGACAAGAAAGAAAATATAGTCAGGTCTTTTAACAGTGGTCAATTTTCTTGTTAAGCATAGAATATTTGGCAACAATTATTGATATATAGCACTGAACAGAGCCGAATCAGCGCATAGTCTGCTGTCGAATCGCACGATAATTTGTAGCATGCTTATGATGTGCATTGGGAGACGGTGCGTCATGCGACCTATGTTGCGGTAGTGCGGCCACTTGTTGGTGGAGCTCGAAGTTGCATTTTTTTAAGCAACAAGTTTGTTGCGTTGCACGTCGCCTGTTGCTCCGGTCTGTCCCCGGCCTTATGCTGTAGCCCATGAAACTATGGTATGCCTGGATATGTTACTTACTGCTTGCTTGATGATTCTTCGGACGATGTCCAGGTGCCGTTATGCACGCCACCTATCATGTGCAGAGGTGATGCTGCAGTCCGTGACCAGCGGGCTGGCTAGTGGAGAGTTATCCCCACATTGCACGTAAACGCTTACCGCTGGTTTATCGGTCACTTTCAGGAAGTATGCTTCCAGTAAGTCTTTAAATTTAGCAGTCCTTGCTCTGGTGACAATTCGAATGTGAAGTGGCAGTTTGTTGAACAACCTCGTCCTCCGAAACGCGAAACTATTAGAATAATTCGTGGCTGTTGCATGATCGCATCACCACCAGTTTTGATTGGAATTCGTACTTCGCAAGTGCGCCCAATACGATCTGAGTGTCTGGCCAGGATACGCCCGTTGACATTGACAGTCATTCATTTTAGAATCTTCCAAACATAAATGATCGTAAAGCGCTCGAATCTCAGTTGAATTGAGCACATTTGAAGTTGAGCAAGTCTTTCGTGATAAGTTAAATTCTTGCATGCCGTGGATTTTAGAAGTGAACGTTTTCTGTGTAGCCTCGAAGCGCTTTAGGTCTTTTCGTTTGCTCAGCATCCAAAGAGGTGAACGGTATTTTGTCCTCGGCAGTATCAGTTGTTTTCATAAGGTGAGCATTGAGTCTGCCTCTCGTGAAGAGAAAGCTCGAAGCACCCAACCGCTCCATTTATTGCCTTTGGTAACGACTCCAGCCATGCGATCTTCAAACCTGGCATTTTCTTCAATGCTCACCCCAAGTCCCCTAAAATTAGTTTTGTTTCGATTTCATTCCCTTCTCTCGTTGTGTAGGACGATGATTCAGTAAGGGAGAAGTTTTTCCCGTATCGTAACAGTTCAAATTTTGTTTCGTTGAATGGCATGTTGTTAACCATTGTCCAGCTGGGAAAGATGTTGTTTAAATCTAATTGCATATTCTGGACGTTTGCCATTGACTGCACCGCTGCTAATGTTCGTGTGTCATCCGCAAACTAAGAGGGAACTGCAAAATTGCATTGGTTCCCATATCATTTATCATGATGAGGAAGAGTATTGGACCGAGCACAGTATTGCTGATAAATGCACTTTGGGTTCGATTTGTCAGGAAAGCTTCGATCCACGTAATACATTTTCCACGGTTGTCCGTGCTGGAAAGTTTGCGTAATGGCATTCCATGATTAACTTTGTCAAATGCTTTTGCAAAATCTAAAATCTAAATATATTACGTCCGCATTTTTGCCTTGGCATCGTAAGTCTAGAATAGAGTAATTACGCTCAAGCAGCTGAAAAATGGTAGATCGTTCATGGCGAAAGCCATGTTGATTTGATTGCTCTATAGCTCTAACCTTTCCCTTTACACCCGAGTCCTATACGAAATTGACTAACGGTTAGTTTCGTTCTATTCCAGCTTCTCGATTTCAGTTGTGAAGCAGTTACTCAGATGGTACATTCGCTGGACCTGAGGCCATCTGTGAAGCAGATGGTCTACATTCTAAAGCTAGCGGTGCTTTCCAATGAAGCTGCGTACCAGGAGCTCATCAACCCTGACCTATGTAAGCATCAGTATCATTTTCCTGCTCTTTGTACTTCCTAGATATCTTCGCCTATCGACCTACCCATGAAAAAATTGATTGGCAGGAAACACCATTGGACCAGTATACCAAGTTCGAATTTTCGACAGCTAAAGCGTAGCTCTTACACAGTATAGTCACCAGTGAGATTGTTCCAAGTGTCTCACCCGAAGAAATGCGACAAGTTAGGGTTACTTATGGGACTGAAACCCGTCATGTAGTTGACCAGTGAAACATAAAGTATGTATCTATAGCCAATTGAGTGTACGAGCTGCTGTCTTTTGTTTAATGTAATTATGCTCGTAGTTCTTGCTATATACGAGTTCTGAAAATACTAAAGGGCCACTGCGACCATTGATTCTGTCAGTCACATTTGGCAGCTGGCAGTAGAGTCTGTCAGCTACAGTATATGTCTTAGCGGACAGTATAGTCTATCAGTTACAGGGAGCAGCTGGCAGTAGAGTCTGTACGATATACATATAAAGGTGCTACCCAAATCATCTAGCACTAGCGAACCAAAGCTTCGTCTCTAGTAAATCTGTAGCATGCTACTGCTGACAGCAACATGACAGAACTTAGAATACAGTCTGTCGGTATCATAGCCAATGTGTCGGTGCAATCTGCCAATAACATGACCAGTATGGCATAAAAGTTTGGTGAAAAGGATGCAGTACGGTATTATACAGTACCTACTTTATTTTACAGTAGTACAATCTTCTGGATAGGTACACAATGCACGCCTATGCATTGCAGCACGTCGTGAACGATCTGTACACGAGCTATTCTGTGATCTCGGATCTTCGCTTTCTTTTCATTTTTATTTTCCTTCGCTAGCTGGGCTGGTTGCGTGGGGGTTTGTTAACCATATGGAGTTTCTCCGTTCCCACGTCGCCAGTCTAGTGTAATTCAATAAAAATAATAAAACATATGTAGCAGATGAGTAAGCTCTAACAATATGAAACCTATATGCTCCCAGACAAGTTGCGGGTCCTCTGCATGCACTGAGTTGGTGCATATAAACCTTTACATTCTCAGAAACATTTGTGGCAGTGCGCGTAGCTGCTCTTTATATCTGATAAGCAATTCATGGCGGACCTGATACCTTCCCTAAATATTTACATTTATTTTGTGCCGCCTGAGAAGTCGTTGATGATTGCAGTGAATAGAAAATAAAGAGAGAAAACATGAAACTGTTTTCTAGAGATCTTAGGCATTCCTTGAAGATTGTAGCAGGAAATATAAATTTTCTCGGCAGCTGCGCTTCTGTCTTGGGACACGCCGAGGTGTTGTGTGTTCTCATCTTGAAGCATTGAGATTCAGATATTAATCGATCACTGTTCTTACTCGTATCACTAAGGAATGGGATTGAAGCAGCGGGCAAGGTAATCTTTTATGCAATACGTATCAATATTTATAGGAATATTACTATCTGCAGCGTCCTCCAATGAGCACAGTGGCCACTTACAGCTGAGCAGATCAGGCACAGTCAATGGAACTGATGTCATTAGATAGATAGATATACGTCTAGAGCCCACATACATACATACACACCATTATGACTGTCTTGATAGGTTTCAGAGTCGTGCTGCATATTTATATTAGCTTTCGATTTTACTGAAGCGATGAGGTCAAGCTGGACATAGAGATGAGGTCAGGCTGGACATAGAGATGAGGTCACGCTGGACGTAGAGATGAGGTCAGGCAGTACATGGAGATGTGGTCAGGCTGTACAGAGAGATCAGGTCAGGCTGGACATAGAGATGAGGTCAGGCAGTACATGGAGATGTGGTCAGGCTGTACAGAGAGATCAGGTCAGGCTGGACATAGAGATGAGGTCACGCTGGACATAGAGATAAGATCAGGCTGGACATTTAGAGATGAGGTCAGATTGGATATAGAGATAAAATCAGTCTGGATATAGAACGGAAGTTAGGTAGGATATAAAGAAAAGATCAGCATGGATATAGGTATGAGGTCAAGCTAGATATCACCAACTGCATCCGTTTTATAATGTAGTACCACCTCAACAGAATAATTTTTAACATTCCGTGACAAGCTGCATCGAATATTTTAACTGACCACTTGAAATACATGTTTATAGGTCGGGTGGTATGCTAAAGCAGTTTAGCAAGCTGAGAATTAAAGTATCGATAATCTCTTATACCAGACTGACGATAAAAAGAGATATACAGTAGCGAGAGACTTTAATTCTTTTAACAGACCATGAGAATTCTCTGGTTAGTACATTGCCTGAGCACAATTTAGGGAAAAGTAACAGACACAACAGTGATAGTAATTGCACCTTAAATTTGTCTAGCTACATTTGAACTTGGAGAATAGTAGCACTACGTGCCAATATGATCAATCTAATCGGCAAATAACAACGTCGGTGCGATGAAGAATGTTGGCCAGCACATAAGATATAAGATTGACGACTTTGACACATATCGACATCAATCAAAATTACATCATAAAACAGAAGTCATAACAGCAGAAAACATTCAGTATATACAGTAATATGTAGACTACTAGGAACGCAATGGCACAAGAATGATTTCTGATAAAAAAATACATTTTACCGAATTGGAGTTGGTATAACAACTTTAGACTACGTAGAATAATTATTTACTATTCACAGCGAGCAACCTCATCATAAAAGTTACTAATTATTACCTGTGAGACAGTATAATATGAATAACTACAACAATGGGATGAGTAATAAGTCTAGCGAGTATGATGATAGAGCAAGGAAGAAATAAATTAATGAACATTGAACAAAGCGAAAGTTGTTGTGAAGACCCTTCCAAAGAATTGTTTATATTGACAGATACATGCAATTTGTTTTTTGGCTTCAGTTATGTAAATAAAATTACATATTTTTATTATTGTCATCATCATCATTATGATCATCAATAATAACATAATATTATCATTACTTTTATTATCCTTAGTGTTCTTTTAAATTTTTATAATCAGTATCATTTCTATGAGCATTAGCAACAATATTACTATCAATTGAACTTCCTAACGTTATTATTTATGGAACAGTAATGCACTAATGACACTGAATATAACAATAGTGTTCGCGATATCGGTAAGACATAAACTAAAAGATATACTTTAGTAGAAATCTATAGAGAATGTTGCCACAACTATCATGAAGCATGCAATCGACAGAATGCATGTGAATGTGTAATGAGAAAGAATGATATTCTGATGCATACCTGGAAAATTAAGAGCAGTACAAATCGAGCTACTGTGCGTAGAGGTTCTCACGTGAGGAGTGAGTTTTTGGATTTGGTTTCTGGTGTCCCACAGGGTAGTGTTCTGGGCCCTTTGTTGTTCATTGTATATACGGCGGATCTGTTTCATCTTGTTAATAGTACGTGCTGCTGCGTCTCTTGAAAGTTTTGTGTTTGTTACGATTAAAAAGAGTATAGAAAGTCGCAAAATACTTGTCTCCTGTAGGCTTTTATTTTACTTATTTATTTTTTGCATATATACTTCCTCCTGCGACTTTAGCGAGCTCTTTTATATCATTAAAAAAGTACTATAACATAGTGGGTACATAGGTATATGTTCGATATTTTTTCAAACATGCTGCCTGCATTGTGCTTTTGAACAAGGATCTTAAAAAAATGCGGTAAGCCTTTGTATTCTGAAGATAATCAATATTTTTTTGAAGAGTAGAAGTGGCTTTGCACTCAGAAATATTTCATTGGTTCTCCTTTCGCCCCATATCTTCCTTATAATATTTTTTAATATTTTTCAGCTATATATGCAAATATTTTCTAATTGAGATTACTGCAGTTGATATCTAATATCTAATTAATAACCGACTGATAGGTTACTAGTTTATAGGTTCTTTCTGTTTCCCATTCACTCCTGAATATGGTTAGATGGTCTACATATTCTAAATTTTCCATCGCATTTTTCTCCTCTTTTTTTTTAAATCTCTGTAAACGTACCATTTTTTTTAATCAGCAATTACTTGCCCTAGCTCACCTTAGGCTGCATACTGCATTTCATACTCTCAAAGAAAAATACTTTTCACACCACTTCTGTGTAACAACGTTCCTCTCAACGAAAAATAATGTCAATATCATCTCCTTATTTAGATGCGGGCATTGCACTAGTTCTAGAGACGTTTAAATTACGGTTAACAGAGAATAAAATGAAAAATCATAATAAGAATTGTTAGTGCCAATTGTCTCTTATGTTACTTTTTAGTAGTATTCTTATGTTAGTACTAAGCATGAAAACCTCAGGATACTGTGTCCTAACCTTGTTGGACACAGTCTCCATATGAGAAATAAATGAGCTTATTATTATTATTATTTATTATTATTATTCTGAAGATGGGATTTGTATCCCGATACGTTAAATTTTAATTTTGTCGACTTTATTTAATATCAAACTTTTTGCCTTAGAATACAGTTGATATCTTCAAAACAGTTCTGTTTGGTATTGTCTAAATACTGCTATTAAAATTGTCTAACTTGAATGAGAGCTTCGCTTATTACTAAGCTAAACATAAACATATACATTTTATAGGTATGCTTATTTGCTTCCTTCCCGTCTTCTCGAAAGTGCTTTCAGGATATCATAATAATAATATTAATAATAAATCGCTTCTGAAATATCATGGAGGGTGGTTACACAGGCAACCGTCTCGTTTTGCTGGCGTTTTCACTGGCCGTAACTAAAGCCGCCATATATTCTGTGCATCAGCAAAAGGAGCTACAGACCATAACTGCGAGCTCTGTAACCTCAGTAGCGTCAGAATGTGAGTATTTATATACATCATAGCCTGCAACAATATCCTCTCTTCATGCAAAAGAGACGTTTCGCCAAGGTTCTTATTACATTTCTCCCACCCTGAACTGGAGAACATTATATTTCTCCCACCCTGAACTGGAGAACAAGTTGAAAGCATGTTGAAAGGTAACATAATAAAATGAGTCGTAACTGTCGTGCAATTATGCTATGTTAAAAAAATATTAAGCCCCGTTTTCAGAAACACCTGAAATAAGGGTTTCTAGACACAGCTTCTGGAAACTTGTAGAGCATCAGAGAACGCATGATCAATTTGTAGCTCAGAAAATACAACAGCCACTTCACGCCGTCTTGTAGTTTTGAACGTTAGAATAGGTCCAACAGTGCTTTGAATATTAAACGCCAGCTATTTTTTATATATACATAGGTATTTAGATATTCCTTTATTGCTTCCAATCTTTTACAAAAACACAAATTTACAGATCAAAAGAAATACAATGTCAATATTACAGGTAACAAGCCCAGAAAAAGCATTTTAACTTATTGGGCGCATATCAATCATGAAAGACAATACTGACTAAAACAGTAGTTTTTAAGCAGTTTTTTGAATTGCTGGTGTGTCATTGGTTCGACAAGGTTATCTGGAATTTCATTATACGCAGTGCCACATTGGAAAAATATGGAACGCTCTTCCACTTCAAGGCGAACTGATGGTACATTGAATCTATTGTTCCTCATTTCATATTAAGCAATTGAAAGCAATCGGATGAAATGTGACTCAAAACAATTCGTTTCACCAGCTATTGCTTTACGGATAAATTTAAGTAGAAACTACCTGTGGACATCCCTGAACTTCATTAATCCTAAGGTATTACACTCATCAATGGCACGTTGTTATCATCTCGCTTTACATTCAAAATTATTCTAAGGACATCATTAGTAACCGTCATCATTCGTTTCTTCACGTTCTCAGCCACACCATCCCATATAATAATTTCATACGTTAGTTGTGAATAAAACAATGAATAATACAAGGAAACTAACGCATCGCGCGATAAAAACTTAGCTACGGCATAAATGGCGCATTTTGCTTTGCAAAGTTTATCACATACTAGAGATATATGGGGAGAAAAACTGAGTTTATTATCAATAATAACTCGTAGGTAACGAAACGTCTCTACCCATTCTAGCTGTTCGCCTTTCATATATACATCAGGCATCAAAATTATTTTCTTTACGCTAAAGACCATGAGTTTTTTTACTTACATTTGGTGTTAATTTGTTACAGGTGAGCCACTGAGTTAAAACACCAATAAATCTACGTAGATTTGTTACGGCAGCATCGAAACAATCGTCATGTACATAAAAAACTACATCATCTGCAAGCAGTTGTGAAGAAACACCACCAAATGACATGATCATTTATGTACATATTGAACAATAAGGGCCGAAGGACTGATCCTTGCGGAACACCTATTTCTACGCTTTTTTAAGTAATTGCGCCTCAACAAGGGACACATATTGTGTACGATTTGCTAGATACTCCGAAATCATCCCATTGATAGCTCCTTTAATACCATAGTGATCTAACTTTTCTATTAAAATTTCTTTATTAACCGTGTCGAACGCCTTCTTGAGGTCTAAAAACAGACAGATAGATAGTAAAAGTTTTATTGTGTTGTGAAAAGAAGTTAAAATGTCGGTTATCAAATTAAAAATGGTGAGCGTTTATTTCGTCCCTTTCTAAAACCATACTGCTTGTCGCTAAGAATATAATTCCTCTCTAAGAATTGTACTAAACAAGCATGAACTATCTTCACGAACTGCTTGTTAAAAATTGACAATGTAGTAAGCGGTCTATAGTTAGAAACATTATTGGGGTTACCTGGCTTGTACAAAGGAATCACTCTTGCTATTTTTAAAATATCCGGGTAAACTCCATCAGCAATACACTTGTTAAAAATGACACAAAGATATCTTACAATGTATTTTTCCTTGCATTGCCACAATTATTGCACGTATCTCATCGCTGGTAACTGGGTCAAAATTGCTCACATATTGCACTCGGGGTCTAGGAACATCAAATTGCACGGCATTATCTGGAATAAGTTGAACATGATCTGCTAATTGCACTCCCTGTAAAATATTGCCATCTACCCGTAATTCGTTGACCGCAGGCTGCGCATTGCGACAAAGCAGATTATTTAGAACATTCCAAGTTTTACGCGGATCACCACAAGCTTTATTTATCTCGCTCGAGTAGAAAGCCTTTTTTTGCATTCTGATCACAGCATTTAAAACATTGCGAAAAGTTGTGTATGATCGCTTACGTATTATATTATAGGCACGGTACAAACGTAGAAGTTTGTGCTTTTACATTACTAGCATACGTGTTTCTTTCGTGATCCATCTTGCTGGTATAGGCTTATTACCTCAACTAAGATGTTATGTTTTTCTCGCCGTTTGTCTGTCCTTTTGTCTGTCTCTTTGTCGCTCAGGCTGTCCGTCTGTCACCAAAATATGGCAAAACTCTATGGACGGATCTCCATTATATTAGCAGGGATTGCTAAGTACGTAAAGCATAACAGATGATTAACTTTCGGTGAAAATCAGCTCAACTCTTTGTTGATCTACCCGTTATTTTCATGGCAATATAACTCGAACAGTTATATACGAATTTATGTGGCCCCTGCATAATGCAGGGGCCACACTAGACATTCATCCTCGCAACTTGCTGTCAGGACGCGCAGCTCGTACATCTTCGAGCAGCAAAATTGCTGCTAGCAACAGACTAGTTGCGCCTACGTGGCGAAAGGTACGTCGCTTGAGGTTTTCTATGGGCAACCAGTTGGTCGTACAGCCGCGTAAATCGAATTTGTATTTACAGTGGGATTCTGAGTGCTTTTTACAGCCGCATTTTTCGTTATTTGTAAAGTGTTTTTTTAGTCAATTATCCTATGAACTGAGATGAAATAAAAAGTCTGTTCACATTGTGGCGTTTTCGCTCATCACTGCAAATTTCTGCTGTCAAATCGCAGCTCTGTGCGTTTTCGCGGACGTCCATTTTGATACTTCCGCGCGATTTAGGCAGCCAACAAAGCAGGTTCATCCGCAAAAAGAGTAAACTAAGAGTTCCATGAGGCTTTCTTGTTTCTTTATAGACATTTTAAAAGCCTTTAAGCCACTCTGATTTCTATTCCACTGCAAATTTGACGAGAAATAGGAAACTTTACTACAGTAGTGACACTTGCGGAAAATACTGAGCTGAGTCAGCTGACGGTAAACATTTGTCGCCTTTTTGTGAACACAGTTGTGTTTATGTTTGTAGATAAAATAAATGTTAGAACCCTTTGCACTACCTCTGGGGAACAGAAAATTATCGAGTTACCTTTACTAGTAAATCATTTTTGGAGTTGCTCTGCAAGCCAGTCAATTAATTTGATTGAATGTATTGCCACGCCCTCGAAAGCACGACCGCGTGGTCAAGAAAAGTATGAAAATGTTAACCTAAGCTCACTTAGCAGAACGGGCATTGCTGTAGCACGATATAACTGGTATCTGCATTTACAGTGATTATTTATTCCTAGTTGTATCGATACTAGAAGTAAAATAAGGTATAACAAGTGACAAAAACTTCAGTTTCTTTGGATCAAGAAGCATGAGCAACGAAGTTCTGCGGAACATGTGCGTGGTAGTCTGGACGGGACTTCGTATGGCGGCCGAGTAGATAGCTTCCCGTCGCTAGTTTGTCACCTACAGTCGTTCCGATACACAACAAAGATTTCTGAGTGAGTTGCGCCGAACTTGCGCGTTGCTCGTACTAATGCCTAGTGTGTCCCCTGCATTAGTATGGGTGTTCTGGGTAGTGGGTCTCGCACATGGTGTTGGTGGAGATGCCGCACATGCGTTCTCTGTTCCGACTCGGGAGATGTGGACTTTGTGAGCTTGTTTTGGAGGTAAAGCACTCAAGTGCTTTCGATGCAATGAGCTTTAGTTCTCTCCTGACTTAATTTATTTAGGTGTTTGTCAGGAGGCTCTTGTCTGCTTACTTGATGACAATCATTGTGCCTCGAATATTGGTTTTGTAGGTTTTGTAACTGTAGAGTCTCTCATCCCTTGTGCCGAGGATAGCTCGAATGGTGAGTCTCTTATTTGACAGGCGATTTTGCAATTTATTGTCAGTTGGTGCCATGGCCAGGAAGTTAAACTTAGTTAATTAGTTAAGCTCAGATACTGCTGAGCTGAGTGTATCCGGAAACTCTGGACACGCACCTCGACTATCTAACGTAACTAGCTTTTCCTACCGTCGCTCGCCTAACCAAACGCACTTCGTCAAATTCAGTGCAACACGTCTAATCTAATACGCGTCGTCCAATCTTATGTGCATTCCTCGTCTAACCAACACCCCTCGCCTAACCTATTCTACCTCATCTTGCTGACGCTATGCCAAGTCAATTACAGTACATGTGGCATAGCGCTATATAGATTTACTGTCGATCTTGTCGTACCTTTATTTTGAGCCTTAGGGAAACCTATATGGAGTTCCCTCGCATACTTTCGTAAAGTAATTATGACACTCATGTTCCGAACTATCAATATTTTTTTCTAATTTTTTTCTACTCAGTGCTAAGTGAATACAATTTTTCACTTGGACGAAGAACGTATCCGCGTGTATCCACAGCAGGATATCACAGCCAATGTTTTTTGTAAAGATTTACAAAGCGAGCATTAAAATTTAGTATTGCCTACTGCGGTTTACTGCGACTAAATATTCATCGCGCGTTAGAATGTCACGTAACGTTGCTGCCCCTAAGAGAAGTAAATGGTGTAAAGAAATTTAGCGAGGTTTACCCGATAAGATCTCAAGCTCATAGTTACGTATGATGTCGGGGAAACTCCAGGGTTGACAAGTTTTTTTTTCGGGTTTCATATCATAATAAAAACTAATGAACGTGGAACGGCGTTTCTTCAGTGTATTTGCACGCAGCTATATGTGGTGACAAGGTGGCTCAACGGTTATTCTTTTGCTGATATTCATTCGCAGACAGAAAACATATTTTTTAAAGAAATTTTTAGCAATGCGAAGTTTCGTTAATGTCTTCTGTTAGGGACACACCATTCAGTCGCAAGCACTACTTGATGCGAGGATGTGCAGCTCGCGTATCGTTCACATTACCGTATCTATGCTACCGACTTTAAAAATGTGTCTGAACAACTTGTGAGCTGCACAAGCACGTCTCAAGTAGTGCATGCGATGATACAAGGCGATCCCGGAATTGTAATGGCTCAAGAGCTAGAAGATGCTGCATATAAAAACAAGAAAGATTTCTCAACACGGCTATGAGAATGGATCATCTTTCGATCTTCTGCGATGTATACAATAAATAAAAAATATCAGATAGTAAACCTTTTATGACGCGGAAGGACAGTGCAAGTCTTTAGGAAGGATATCCTTAGGATGTACAGATATTTACTTGAATCGTCGCTCCAACCTCCACTGAAATTTCAAGAGACAGAGAAGGATAAGTTCTAGTTAGCATTTCTGCCATCCAATGCCGCTGTTCCTAGAAAAAGCTTAATTATTTTCCCCAGCATAATGCTAAAAGCGTAACGTGCAGACTGACGAATAGCTGCATGGAAGAACACAGCTACAGGCAGACTCGAGGCACAACACTAAGATGAAAATCAATGTTTATGTATATTGATGTATTCGAGTGCCCGACCCTCCATGTGCAGCATCTAATGAGCACTGACTTCGTTCCTTCTGGCTGCCAAGCAATACGGCAAAAAAGAAAACTTTTGAAATCAGTAGAAATTTAAGCGTGATGGTATCAAAACTAAGCTACGAGATTGATATATCAAACCCTGTTAAGTAGTGCAAGTCGTGAAATTCAATTCTGGAATTTAATCTACGCTCAGAGAAAAATATATAAATACTAGTGGCCCGTGCCGTCATTATAAATGACGGCAAAAAATTAACACTTCACCAAAACCCCCGCCGTGTTTTGGGCTTCCTCATTTTTCCCCTATCTAATACTGGAGAAAAAGATTCCAAGGTACCCAACTTTTTTTTTCGCCTTTTGAAATTTGAATTTTCTCCTATCTTATTAGTTCTATTTTTTCCCTATCTAATACTGAAGAAAAAGATTGCAAGATACTTCACTTTTTTTTTACATTTTGAAATCTGAATTTTCTCCTATCTTATTTCCATAGAGCGTGACAGGAAAGATATAAATATATAAATAAATAAATAAATAAATAAATAAATAAATAAATAANAGTTGTGTTTATGTTCGTAGATAAAATAAATGTTAGAACCCTTTGCACTACCTCTGGGGAACAGAAAATTATCGAGTTACCTTTACTTGTCAATCATTTTTGGAGTTGCTCTGCAAGCCAGTCAATTAATTTGCTTTTGAATGTATTGCCGCGCCCTCGAAAGCACGACCGCGTGGTCAAGAAAAGTATGAAAATGTTAACCTAAGCTCACTTAGCAGAACGGGCATTGCTGTAGCACGAGATAACTGGTATCTGCATTTACAGTGATTGTTTATTCCTAGTTGTATCGATACTAGAAGTAAAATAAGGTATAACAAGTGAGAAAAACTGCAGTATTTTTGGATCAAGAAGCATGAGCAACGAAGTTCTGCGGAACATGTGCGTGGTAGTCTGGACGAGACTTTGTATGGCGGAAGAGCAGCTGCCCGTCGCTAGTGTCACCTACAATCGTTCCGATACACAACAAAGATTTCTGAGTGAGTTGCGCGTTGCTCGTACGAATGACTAGTGTGTCCCCTGCATAAGATTCCCATTCCACTGCGAGAGCATTGACTTCACCAGAAACGGAGACGATTGGGGGCAGCAGTTGTCACTTGGGCGTCCCCCTATGATGTCATAGCTCTGACCATCTATGGTCTACTGCAACCTTACACGCCTCTGGAGCCTAGCAGGCGTCTATCCACAACCCAAAAAACTGTATGTGGATTTACCAGTTGTAGCGTGAGCTCAAACTGACTTTACCTTTGCCCAGGTGAGTGTAAGATCCGATGCCTGGTGTCGCTGGACTGTTACGCCTGCACTGTGACGGTGGACAGCGCCAGTGGTGACGTCACGTGTTACGCGGCGCTGTTGTCATCAGGGGATCCCACGCCTCCGGTGCTGGTGGATTCTAGAGTCTCCATCACATTCGTTAAGCCTGAATACGGTAAGCTTAGCATCAAAACCAACATTAGTGACAATAGCAACAGGTAGCGTAAATGTAAGAGCATCATACGTCGTCGTGCTAAACCAAGGAGGTTTAATATTAACTAGATTGCTCGTGACCTGTTGGGTCACTAAAAAACCTATCCTAAGTATTCCATTTTCTTTTGCTCTATTGGTAGACATGGAATAGGTTAAGCCCGAATTTTTAAGTACTAAAACGCAGAGGGACAAATATTTTTCTGAAACAAAAGTACTGCTGAGTCGTATCTAAGACATACTATTATTATTATTATTAAAACTTGACGCTCAGGCCACCACGGAAAATGAATACAACCCAAATGTAGCATTATGCAACACCGGGAAGCCCGAAACGGGGCTAAAGAAAATCCAAGAAAAAGCCTTTAACAGCTGACTTAAATGCCTGCCGGCCAACACGACCCAAAGCCGATGCCGGGCACTGAATTCTAAACAGAAACAGACCAGGGCAAGATACACCGAATGAACTGACGAGTTCGGCATCTCGCCTTATTCAAAGTGAAAGAGTGCACATCAACCGCAGCACTGTAATCTTCCTAAAGACCTGGAGGGCAGGGACAGAAGAAAACAACAAATGTTTCTCATTGTTGTACACCTTATACTGTAAAATAAACAGAGTCCAGCCACCCCTCTCCTATGGGACGAATTCAACAGATCACTCTCAGTGGACAACTTAGATCCACATTTTACAGACACTGTCCGAAATATTAATAATAAGGAAATTTTATCCTTCGGAGAGTTAAAAACAAAGTTCGCAGATGCTTTGATACATATTTTTGTGCAACTATACAGATTGTAGAACATGTAGGACACTCTGGAGACCCGAAAGAAATGATGAGGAAATAATGTAAAATAGCTGCTTATTATCGTACTACGATTTTATGACGTCACAACCTCATTACCCATTGTGCTCTGCAGCTTGGGAGCTCCGCTTGCGGTAACCTTGTAAGTCTCATCATCTTTCGTCGTGTTGTGTCTTCGAAAATTTCCTATATTTAGGGGGCTTTTGCTTGCAGCGTGATGTTAATCGGTTAAGCTTACTGAATTTGTGTAGTCCTTTTCATATTTCTTATTCTCTTTGTGAGGTGCTTGTTATATGTGTTTTAGCTTTGTTTTGTTTTGTTTTCTTTGCAGTTTCAGCATTTGCTAGATAGAATAGAGATGTAATGATATTGAAGGATACACGAGAACGGGTCGAACCACAGCCATATATAATTTTCTAATGTTTACTAAAGAGATATTCCTAAAGCGGTGCAGTTTTGATACGGTCCATTTTACTTGCGAGACCCTATTTTTGACATGCCAAACAAACCCGCTAGAACTAAAAGTCAAATTCAATACCTTGCCACTAATGGAATATTCCATTATAAAACCCTGTCCTAGAGTGCCACATAAACTGTTCTTTGTTTCGGATAAATACGACTTTGACACTTTTCCCTGCTTGTTTTTTGCTTCCATTTGTGTTTGAAACTGTTTCTTTTACCTATTGCCCTGGCTGTTGCTCTGGATATTGTTGCTTGAGAATTTTCCAATGCTACTATCTGTGTGACGTCATCTGCATAGCAACTATGTTCGGAGTGCGCTTGAGGTTCATCCAGATCATGTGAATAATAGGTAAATAGTGATGGGGGCCGCTACCCTGAAGTACACCACTGTGTAGAGAGACGAATATTTTCCTGAAGCAAAAGTACAACCTAGCCACATCCAGGTTACAGAGCTTTTCATATTAATGATGAATTGAAATGATAAATCGAAGCATTATTATTCTGAAATCTTCTGGCTTCTCTCAGTTTTTTCCCTGTGTATGATAGCGAAGATTGGGTGAACGGTGACAAGAAACCAAGCAAGATTATCAGAGTTTTATAAGTATACTATGTAGACTGCACGTGACCCGTTGGGTCACCATCACCATCTTCTTTCCTTTCGCAAAGATCATGCGGTGCTAAGCTGGTCATGGACCACACGCTATTTGATTGCGTTCACTACTGCCCGCACGAGTCACCATCACCAGCTTCATATGTGACGTAGTGCAATTGTATTTCCCGTAGCACCTTTAAATTTAATGTACATGTTCGTGCAGCCGTGCTCTGGTTTATCTTCCGTATTACGGATACAACCGAATTAAGTCTTCAACGCTCGAATTTCTTCCTATCCTAAAGCGAAGAATCTGTCTCGCCCTCACTCCTGACCAACATAGATTGTGTGCTGGACCCTAAAACCTCCACCAGGCACGGAGTCAGTATTGCTTAGATTAGATAGTGTACAATAGACGGGCCAACAGCCCATTCCCATAGACGGCTCCTGGCGTCTATGATGAAGCGTACCTCCACTATTGACCCTCGAATTTCTTCATATCTTAAAGCGAAGGTTCTGTGAGCAAACAAATAAATCAGTAGATAAAGTGCACAGACTTTTGGTATAATATTACACTGCCCATGACCCGCTGGATCACCATCACATCTTCTTTGCTTTCACAAAATAAAGAACAGGTGTTATTCAGATGGTCATAGATATAGACCACACGCTATATTTCACCGTCCACTACCCGTAAGCTGCGTAGAAACAAGGGGAAATGTATGTATATATATATATATGTGTGTGTGTGTGTGTGCCGTAGTTCAATTTTATTTCCGGTTTTACCTTTGAAAATTTGGCGTACACGTTCTTGCAGCCCAGCTCAGGTTTGTCTTCCGTATCACGGATGCAACCGAATTAAATCTTCAACGCTCGAATTTTTATGTATCTTAAAACGAAAAATTTGTATGCAAACAACCAAGTTGATAAACAAGTTCATAAACCAGCAAGAAAATAAAGTTCACAGATTTTTAGTATACTGCTAGACAGCCCGCGATCCATTGGGTCACCACCATGCCAGAGGCACTCACTTTCATGGCTGATCTGATTTTTCCCCGTAGGAAGGTATTCATACAATAATACTATTGCAATACATCGCGTCACAGCCACACCGGAAAGGTTGGAACGCTAGTTGATCTAAGTTAAGGCGGCAGGGCTCCCTCTTCTCTATTAAAACTCCTACAAAGATTTTAAGTTTTCCACCATTTATGCAATTCAGGAAGTATAGTTCTAATATTGAGCTGAAGTAGTAACTCTCACGCATATCTTTTTTTTTTTACATATGAATCGAAAAGTTGCAAGCAGACCTTTGCGGTGGGGGCTTCGTAACAGAGCCATACCAGCAAAAACCCTGAAGGCATCGATGTTTTCGACATTGTTTTTGAGATGTGACAGCCAGTAGAGATATGATGACAAGAAATAATAAAACAGCTGAGTGCGACCTTTTTGCGGCCGTTTCTGATTTTTGCAGTCACGATCCTGCAAGCCGCTTGTCGAAGATTCGCGGCCAAAGTACATTCAGCCACTTTCAGGTCGAGCCATGCCCTACTCCCTTGTTACTAAAACAAATTGTACTGAGTAAGTTGTAGGCTTGTAGCCCTACTGATAGCTCAAAATGCGACATTGTTTCATTAACTAAAATTGACGTAGATCAGCTAAAATTAAAGGCAATACTTGTTTTGTTAGCGCCAACAGCCGGAAGTAGCCAATAGAACATTGTAGGACGAAGAACACTACAATAGAAAAAAAAACAGACGGCAAAAAAAATGACGGCAAAAAAATTTATCACTTCACCAAAACCCCCGCCGTCTCCTGTGCTTGTTACTCTTTAGAAAGCTTCTTAAATGTAAATTCAGCATTCTGTCTAAACAATCTATACTGTAATAAGAGAGCTATCTGTCCGTCAGTCCGTCGGTCCGAAGCCTCATTTTTCCTTTATCTAATACCAGAGAAAAAGATTCCAAGGTACCCAACTTTTCTTTTTGCCAAAAAGGGGCAAGCAGACAGAACTCTATTTTTCCCTATCTAATACTGAAGGAAAAGCTTCCAAGGTACCCAACTTTTTTTTCGCCGTTTGAAATCTGACTTTTCTCCTATCTTTTTCCATGTATGTAAGATTCCAATGTACCCAACTTTTCTTTTTGCCAAAAGGGCAAACAGACAGAGTTCTTTTTTCCCCTATCTAATAGTGAAGAAAAAGATTCCAAGCTACCCAACTTTATTTTTCGCCGTTTGAAATCTGAATTTTCTCCTATCTTATTCCCATAGAGCGTGAAAGGAAAGATATATAGTTTTAAATAAATAAATAAAAACACGACGTGAATTATTATATAGTACTGATGTACTTAGACCATACAAAAATTCCATCCATGTTCAGAAGAATAACGCATTAGTCTGACTTATCCCGGTAGCGTCAAACAATACCATATCAAATAAATCAGACATCTCTAACATAACTCAACCTCCATTGTATAGACTTAGACTGTAGGCATGCAGATAGGAAACATTCTTCGAACGAATCCCGATCTAACAGTTTAGGTTCACGAATCGTGCACATATAAAATTAACAACTAGATGCATTGTACCTATTCTCTTACCATCACAACGCAAATGACGTTTTGCTAGGGCATATGCCACCACTCAATCAGACAAATGAGGTAACACTCAGTTTTAGAAAATCACCAACACGATACATAATTTTTATTCATATTTTACATTGTTTACACGAATGTGATCCACCATTGGCTTAGGGATAATGTAGGTCCCGCAGCCGCGTGCACTAAGGTGACGGATGTGGGGCCTAGGCTAAAGGAGTGAGATTACAAGTTCAAAACTCACTATCAATAGATGTTTTCTCTACAGGTTTTTTCACGCATGTTAAGACATGATTTTCCACTGAAGTTGGTGTGTGTATTTGATAGGGAAACACCATAAATATAGTCTCATTCAGTATCATTACATATGATCAATACAACATTGTGTTGGATATGTATTCATTAATATAATTTATACCTTTTCTTCTACCCAAACAACTAAAATATTAATAGTGCCAAAGTTTAGAGAAACTTTTTTTCGTAAGAAGATGGTAACATCATGCTAAAATAATAATTTCACTACAAATTCTTTGATACAGTTCAATCCTTATTTCTTTAGCAGATAGTGTGCTTCCAACTCTAAAGAGTCAATGAAATATAGACACATGATAGTTGTTCCACATAAGAGTGGGTATGAAATTTACTTTAATGTATAGCTATAAGATATATCCACCAACACCAAAGCTGATGCAAAAGCTGCATGCCTGTTTTAAACTATCAAGGTTCACGATACAATCATATCTTAAAATCACAAGGTGTTTGGTAAGTTTTGGATTGTTTGGTGTTTTATCATATCCCAGAGAGTAGAACCAGAATACCTTGACGTAAATTTTCGAATATATTGCTAGAGTATACTATATAATCCAAATTTCCGACTTGTTTAGACAAAAATATATATATATGTCACGTTAGAATATGACACCCTTGTAAGGCAACTTAGAAGGAAAATCAACGGTCAAGCGTCCTATCCTAACCTGCGCCTAGGCTACGCGGTAGGTATCGCGAGATTCAGTCGTGAGCTACTTGGGACGCGAGCTAGCAAGGTACAGCGATCTCCTACCCATTCTACCGCGAGTTTCTATCCCTACCTACCGCGAACTACTATATTGCGTGACATCGTTGTTTTTCCTTCGAAATGGCCTTACAAAGGTGTCATATTCTAACGTGATGTATATTTTTTGTCTAAACAAGTCGAAAATTTGGATTATATAATATACTCTAGCAATATATTCGAAAATTTACTATAGGTATTCTCGCTCTACTCTCTGGTATATGATAAAACACCAGACAATCCAAAACATACCAAACACCTTGTGATTTTGAGATTTGATTGTATCGTGAACCATGATAGTTTAAAACAGGCATGCAGCTTTTGCATCAGCTTTGGTGTTGGGGGATATATCTTATAGCTATACATTGAAGTAAATTTCTACTACTCAAGAAATATACCCACTCTTATCAAAACTACTATCATGTGTGTATTCCATTGACTCTTTAGATTTGGAAGCACACTATCTCCTACAGAAATAAGGATTGAGCTGTATCAAAGAATTTGTAGTGAAATTATTATTTTAGCATGATGTTACCATCTTCTTGCAAAAAAAGTTTCTCTATACTTTGGCACTATTAATATTTTAGTTGTTTGGGTTGAAGAAAAGGTATAAATTATATGAATGAATACATTTCCAACACACTGTTGTAGGGATCATATGTAATGATACTGAATGAGATTATATTTATGGTGTTTCCCTATCAAATACACACATCAAGTTCAGGGGAAAATCATGACTTAACATGCGTAAAAAAAACATGAAGAGAAAATCTATTGATAGTGAGTTTTGGACTTGCAATCTCACTCCTTTAACCTCGGTCCCACATCCGTCACCTTTGTGCACACGGCTGTGGGACCTACATTAACCCTAAGCTAATGGCGGATAACATTCGTGTGAACAATCTAACATAAAAATGAAAATTATCTATAGTGTTGGTGATTTTCCATAACTAGCTGAGTGTTACGTCAATTGTCTGATTGAGTAGTGGCATAGACCCTAGCAAAATGTCATTTATATTGTGATTGTAACACAATAGGTACAATGCATCTAGTAGTTAATTTTATATGTGCACGATTCGTGAACCTAAACTGTTAGATCGGGATTCGTTCGAAGTATGTTTCCTATCTGCATGCCTACAGTCTAAGTCTATACAATGAGGGTTGAGTTACGTTAGCGATGTCTGAATGATTTGATATGGTATGGTTTGACTCTACCGGGATAAGTCAGACTAATGCGTTATTCACCTGAACATAAATGGATGGAGTTTTTGTATGGTCATTATTATTAATATACATACATCTTACAATGAACCTATAAATGTCAAGAAAATATGTAAAGAAAATTCAAATCATTGACATCTCAAACAAAATAATTAGGATTATGAGTATATGTGTGCCTCATGCAACATATCAACAAGAAAAAATGTAGAAATTTACTGGAAAATTTCAAGTGCTTACTTGTTTGAAAGGATTATGTTGAAAATTACAGGAAAAAATGTGAAATAATAGTTATCGAATGCATATAGTTAGAGAAAACACTGCTGATGCGATGTGATTGAAACCATGCATGGAGGTAAGCTACTGGGGATAGGGTGAATTACCGTTTCTGAAGAAGCAACACCTTGAGATTGTGTGAGCTGTGGGTGTGTCCATCAGTGTGTGATGAAGTTTTCGCTTGAGGTTGTGTCGTATGTGCTGTGAGCTTTTGAGTTTCTAGAGATACTGCATTGTGCAACCATCTTAGAGAGTTCACAGGAAATAGGGCGAGTATAGCTTTAACGTGAGGAGCACTCCTAAAAGGGAACATGTGATGAAACTCAATGCCAGCAGTGAGATTCTATAAGCTGTGTGTGTGACCATCTGTGGTACACTTGTCACTTGAGGTTGTGACGAGTTTCATGGGTATGAATTCTTGAGATGTGTTCGTCGAGGTGGTTACCCTTAACGTAACGTGTGTGCCATGATACACCGTGGTGGGCTGAAGTCTAGGGAGAGACCCGTAGAGAGGGCGAGTAACTGGTGGTAGTGAGATTACGCTAGCTGTGTGTGTGTGTGTGTCCGCCCGTGATAGAGTTATTCCTGAGGTGATGGGCTCGGCGTGCTCACGAGGTGTAGGGAAAGTGTGCGGAGAGGCTCACTGGTCGGTCTGTGCTCCAGATGTAGGTTTCCGTCGGGGTCCCTGTGGATGGTGTTGTGTGGAGAGCTCCTTGTTCCGATGGTGTGTGAGATCTTGCTTGAGTCTCAATCTACGGTCTCAGCGTTTCTTGTATGGGAAGATTTTGTTTGAATGAACTATGCGAAACCTAATTGGATTAGGATTCTGATCAGTAAACTCTAAACAGATGCTAAATTATGAGTGAATTTCTAAGTATGACAGGTGATTAGGCATAACTTCCAAGTGAAACTAAAAACTTATGAAAATATTGTTAAAATGAGAAATTTTGCTGTTTGAAGTCTAATGTTTGATGGATTATACGATGATAAATGTAAAACCCGTTAAGTAGTGCTCTAAACGTATTTCAGCGACTCTCGTACGAAGAGTATCAGCTTGAATGATCAATACCAAGCGCGACTTTAGTCTGGACTTTGCTGTGAAAAATGAAGATTCACATAAGCGAATGTGAAATTATTATACTATATATATTAAGTATAAAAATTCAGTTATTGAATATGATTGAAAAAACGCGAAAATTCGCTGATCTCACCTAGGGTTAGATGTATCGTACAATGGAGAGTGCAAGATTCTTACAATATTTTTGCTAAGTGTGGTGATATCATATTGTTCTTAAAACTAAACGAAATTGATGTATAAGCATAATTATTTTTGTTCGGGGAAATTTAACGAAACGTGAACAGTTTTCAGAAAATGTATAACACTGTTGACAAATTAAGTATAAAAATAGACATTCTTCTAACTAAAGCCTACATCGAACATTAATTCTTACGTGATATGATGCGATGCTAGGAGAAAACTCTACGGCAGATGTGCATCAGGTATGAGAAACCTGCTTGAATACCATTTGCGCGAGCGTTATCTAGGGCTACATGATATGAGACGTCTAACTGGAACCTGGACGCACCAGGCGTCTGCCTGGGATCAGCGAAAAGAAGTTTCAGGATGGTGGCGGCTGAGTTGCCAGGTATGCAAGTTGCTCAGCCAAGGCTAGCAGCTATGGTTTGAACTGCTGTGGCGTAGTTAGGTCTAGTTTGAAATCCTGTGTGAACGACCGATGAGGGCGTTTACGATGGTCGAGGAGATCTTTGTGAAAATCCAAGCTGTTGGAACCAGTTTCTATCGCGTAATTATACTACAGCCAAAATTTCTACAGCCCAATCGAAGGGAAATTCCCTAGAGGTTAGGTTGATACAACCGATAGAATGTATGAGGTCAAACCCGTGAGATTGGTATTTGGGTGAATGCTACTGAAGGTTCCAACGTAGCTATGGAAATGGTAACATCAATGGCATCAACGAAAGAAATTCCTAAGATAACATATAACTCGGACATAAAACACCAAACGTAATACCAACAAAAATAAATAATCATATGCGGTTGGACCGTAAAATGTGGGGAGTATAAACTGTGAAGTATTATAGAAAATTCGCTGAGTGAGACCATAGTCCGTAACTTAAGGGGAGAGAAAACTGTAGAGTATATGAGAAAATTAACTGGTTGAGTTCGGATAGGTTGTAAAATGGGGGAAGTGATACCCGTAGAGTTTTGTTAAATGGTATTGGATTTTGACATTTCAATATTAATAAATGTACAATACCTTAATAAAAAATCACTATTGTAAAATATAAAGAAGACTGACAATATATGCATTAAAGGTAGAAAAACTTGAGATGTGACTAAGTGGTGTGGAAACCTCTAAAATTTATGTCATGAGGGGTGTGAGGATGATATGTAAGCCCTATGCTCCCTGTGACAAAAGTCGTTAAGACCTAAATTATGAAAAAAAACTAAAATCCATAGAAATACATGTATTTCATAGTAAAATGTAAAAAATCGATAATTACGTAAAACCATGTCTGAACATAAATGTTCAATTTTCTGAAGGAGAGATCTGAAAGACATGCACCAGATGTGGCGAGTAAGGGTTAAGCGTTTAAGTCCAGTGATCAACACTTTTAAGATAAGACGTTGATATTGAAGTAAGTCGTAAAATACATCAATTACAAAAAGTTCCACCTTGACATTGAGATAATGAAAAGAAAATAACAAAAACTTCAGCAAGCTTAACCGCTCAGAGAATTGGAATTCTCAACCTTTATTGCGTCAAGCTGCGGTGACTGGTTCCTTTGGTAAGACACGACCATTATTTAGGAAAAATAGTAAAAAATATCCAGTAATTTAAACCAGTCATAACACAACTCTCATAACAACAGAAGCAATGAAATGCAAATGAACACACAAAACTCTAAAAACCGGTAACTCCGTCACTCAAGGTCAGCCGGTCCTGAACAGTGCCCAGGGAACTGCCGCTCGTAAAGCTACCTGCTTCGGTTATCTGTGAGGAAAGGTGTTCACTGATGGCCGAGTGGTTAGGGTGCCGCACATTCAGATCATGAGAGTGGAGGTTCGATACCCGTCATACGCGTGTGCTTCTAAGATATTAAGACACGCGTTAACAGGTGGCGACAGTAGTACTACTGAAAGAAAAATACGTTGGAAAACGTTATGAGAAGGAAAAATTGAAAATTGTTATTGGATGTTCAAACCTTTGTTTCTAGTATAAGGATATATTTAATGAACAAAAATGAGAGAGATGAATTATAATTATAGAATAGTATGGTTTCGATCGTAATGGAAAGTTGTTAGCTCTATGGGGCATGGGCAGAATACGTCACACCTGAGATAGAAGAGGTCCTGAACGGCGCCCGGGTTAGAACTTCCAAACAGCTCTCGGGTTAGATCCTGAACTCCACACGGGCACCTTGGGGGTGAAGGGAACAGTTCCCCACCGGGGAGCTTAGATGCAATGAATCGTAAATGGACACACAAAACTCTAAAACCGGTAACTCTGTCACTCAAGCTCAACCGGTCTGCTATCCTCCCGAGATCGAGGTCCTGAACACCGCCCGGGGAAGAGCGCCCGGGGGACCGCACTGCGGGAGCGGCGTTTTGGACTTTAAGGTCCCAAACGCTCCTCCAATATCTACTTACTGTTGACACGGAAAACATCATATTTTTATGCCGCTGTAAATGTTAATCAAGTTTCTAGAGAGCTATGGCTTGAAGTGAGATGATAAATTTGTTATATGTCACCACTGTAGAAAACAATTCCTCGGACTTGAGTAAGATAATACGCATAATATTATTTTATTGAAAGAGTTACGGGTATGTTGACTCGTTTTGACCTCATCGCCGTCTGCAGTAATTCCACATTCATCAAAGTCTATTGGTGCCATTATGTGGCATACCAGTCCAGCTATGATAATATAACGCTTAATAACGCTGCTTGTTTGTGACTATCCAGCCGCACACGCAATCAGTGTTGTGACTTTACTTAATTTTGAAGAATCAAGGGAAAAAATAATTGACAAAATGATGCGTGATTGTGATGCCTACATGTCCATATATTATGCTAGCGTACTTGAAAAGGTGTCTAAATTTTTGTAGAAAACAACAGCAACCAAAGAGCACGAGCTAACACACCTGATCAATTTGCTGCTAGAATAAACAGAGAAGCAAAACTGGTATTGACAGTAACATGATTCTCCATCAGAATCTTCCGACACGACCTCCAATCAACCTGAGGCTACCACGACAGCTGCAGCAGAAAGTACTACAGGGAGCTCCGCCGCAAGTGAGACTCCAATGACAACATAGCATATATTATCGTTCTTTTAAATGCTAATAAGTCTTCGTCAAATGCATGGAATGTTGCAGATAATGATTTGCTGTTTTCTTGAGTGGTTCTTCATAACAAAAAATTTCAATTCAAAATACGCAACATTCTTCACAAAGATATCTTTAGTTTTCTTTGGTAAAATTTGGGGGTTATCGCAATCATCTAATGAGTAATGAGCATTTCAATTTTTTTCAGAAATCAGAAAACTGGCATAAATTAATGTAAAAAAATTGCAAGAGAACCAATCATGTGTTGCTTCTGCAATGAGAAGGCGATATGCTATGTAACCATCACCCTATTTTGCATAATCTTCCCTTGAAGTAGTTGCCCTCGTCTAGCGATGTGCGCAGGTCAAAAGTGTATTATCACATTCATTTCTGCGCTGGCGTAACATGAAAAACGCTTGTCGTTACTTGAAATCCAATCAATGAGGTTTCTTTACAGTAAGAGGTTACCTACTGCGAAACGATTTTGAGCGGTTTGTGATACTTGTGTTGCGTTGGTAACCCAGGGGTTGCGATTATAACACGCCTCTGGCGATTCCTGGACTCAACGCATTGACTGTGCAGTCCAGACTCATGCAGAAGACCTGCTCTTGAGAAACATTGGAAAAATGGTGAACACTTGAAACGTATACGCACAGATCAAACAAAATCCACACTCTTCATTATGATAGAAATCTAACAAGTTGAAATTCCCATTCTCACCGATATGCTCAAGTCCATCCTATGGCTCAACTAACATATTATTCAATCGCACGCGTAATATAAATAAACTTGGGACGTCAGAGCTCTTTACGGCCAATTAGCGAAGTCAACTTTCTTGGTGTGGAGAGCAAGAGAGTTGTCTCAGCTGACTGGTTAAGAATAGCTGTAACGTCGCCAATTTGTTCGTTTACATATATTACGCGTTAGAATGACCTTACGCCAGTTCAGCGATGAGCCCTATCCTAGCTCCCTCTGACTGTGGATTGTGGACCCCGCTGCCTCTCTCATGAGAAGGTAATAAATGCATTGTTCCATGTATTTTCCTTGTGCGTGGCCACCTAGTTAAGTGACTGGGTCTCACCGACAGTGGAAAATTTAGTTTCTTTGTACTGCTAGGCGTGTTTTTGAACCTATTTTGTTCTTTATACGTTATTTTATTTGATTATCTAAGCAGCCATTAGCTTTTTGTGCCCCTGGTAAACCAAATTCCGTATATTAGATGAACCACTCGCTACATCCAATAAAATTTAAATTTCAATATTACAATGTTTGGCTGATGATCCTATATTGGTTTCTGACACATCAATTCCTGAATTTAATGATAACCCTCTGTAGTGACGCGAAAACTGGGATATATAGCTATTGGATAGAATTTAACCAAGTGTTCAAAAGAAAGGACTTTCCATGAAATCGATGAAAGCGTAATACAGTACATCAGAAACATGGATTAAAAGCCAGATCGTTGAATATTTTGTTACGTATTTTTGCATTTATTTATTTATTACCCACTGAATCCCATGTTCAAAATTTCAATTTACCCCAAACAGCGAAGTTTTTAAATTGGCTACCGCTGCTCCCTCTCCTTTGGTGGTGTCCACCAGCAAAATTAAGCGATGTAGTTTAGCTCAAACTTCGGTATTTGAAAGCACGGAGTTCTCGACTACAGAAAAGTGTCCAACAGCCTAATTGAATATTACGTACAAATATCGCTCCGGCACCTTAGCCGTTGCGGCCCAATTAAGTGCCTTTGTATTAAAGAAAGAAAAACTTGTAGTATATGGCACAATTGTAAACGTCTCAGAAATTTCTTGATGTGATCGTCCGCATAACAATTAAAACAATGGCAATCAATTGCCAGACAATGCACTTGGCTGTGATAAAAAAATCTTTTAGGACAAGAATTAAAACTCTTCACATACGACAATACTGCTTGCAAAAGATGCCCAACACTCGCGGAGTTGTAATTCACAATGCTAACGCCACTATTGCTTCTCGAAAACTGCGTGACCCTCCAAAAAACTCTCCACCCTACAGTGTTACCAAGGCGTTCCCCTAAAAAAAATTTGCCCGAAGTCCGTGTCTTTCTCGTTAAATCTACCAATGTGAGCCTACGTAGTCATCAACTATGCAGTTTGCTGCATTCTCAATGGTCAAAGCTTCCCAAGTTTACTCGCTGTCAGACTGTTTTTATTTGGCCAATCGTGACGCTCTACGCTAATCTCTTTCCATATTATCACGGTGACTGCTTGCGATTTCCCAAGTCTATTCTCTCGACCCTCCGAAATTCGAGAAGTTGCCCATGCAGCCGTCTTTCTTGGCGTGGACGAATACCCGTCGAAGTGCTATTCTCATAAATGTTAGCTTTTGATGTTGCAAAACATCTTCCCCTAACATCACTCTGTGGCCTTCGACAACATCGCTCACATATTTGAGTTTACTGCGACTAAGCATTTTAAGTGTTTTGAATTACGGTGTACTAAATGCGCAGTAATTGCCCAATCGTTTTATGGCAGCCCTGTATTTTATGAGCCTTCGCCTGGGAACAGCATGGTTCGCATCTACACTGCCGTGATGTCATAAAGCATAAGATTTGCTTCAGCCCTGCCTGCAGTTCACTCGCAATGTCAATTTCCCGCTCATGATCCCCCTCGGCACTCTTTCTCTGCCCAAAAAAAAAGAGTGGAATATGCCGTACTGTGTAGCGCTTGTTCAATTATCATGTTTACTAAATATACTAATTAAATATATTTTATTTGCGTAAACTTCCCCTTTTATGTCGTATGAACATATATGTAATTAACACATTTGATTCTATCGTACCCTGATCATATCGTAACATTGCAAACAGTGTTGGTCTTGGTTCTACCACAGTTCACTTACTAAAGAAAGTTATTTCAGACAAGTATGTATTACGTGCAGTTGAAGAGTAGTGACGTCTCACAAAAGTATCAGCCAATAGCGCAACTCGTTTCAAACGCACATAGCTTCAGCCGGTTCAGTTTGCTGTCTGGGATAGCGGCGTGCGAACGACTGGAGAAGTGCCCATTTTCAAACTTTTTCATTACGCAACAGATGAATATGCAAAGCAATAAAACATCCAAACTATGTCAGATTATGCTACTTCATGTTTTGTATCTACAATATAATAAAGACTGATATGTATTTATCTGTTTATTTGTTTGTTTATTTACAGTATCTGTATATTTATCTGATAGTTTGTTTATTTATTTATCCATTTTCTGTCACGCTGTAACAAAACAGATAGGCGGAAATTAGCCCAGGTTGGAGGCTGTCCTTGGTCATCCTGTGAAGTTACATTGCTGATCCGCTAAGTTGCGGATGATGGCAAACTTATCTAAATCAGCGACAGTTGGAAATCAAACATTGAAGATAACGAAGGCTTAATCCAATTTGTACGAGCATTGCCTTCTCCATACATCGAATCTATGGCAAAGTATCTTGCGACCTACTGTCTTGATGCACTTCTTGAATTTCCGAAGACGCATCGCAGCACTGAGGATATCTGAAGCCTTCATTAGCACTCTCATGCATCTTGATTCTTCGTTTCTTCCGACTGATAGTTTCGTTCCATCAGTTATTCTTCCAGATTTAATTCAATGGTCAATGAAACAGCTTTCGCTATGCAAAAACCATGGGACATGTATAGGATATCCTATCGTATCCATAATACCGAATCGAAGCTATTACTTTGAGCGTTGCTGATCGGCCTGTAAAAATCAATTAATTTTCTCCATGCCAAATAGAAAAAGTTTCGATACTGAGCAGCTGTGAAGGCGTAAACACTCATCTTAGGGTGCGTTTAGGTTAGGAGTTGTAATAACGAGAGTATGATCAATGAAGAAGGCCATCAAAAATTCTAAGCTGTCATTCTTGACAGCGCGGGCCCTCTAGTTACTAAAAAAAAAAACTTGTAGAGTCGAGTTTAATTTAGATATTCCGTATGTCTAATATAAATTTCTTTAGTAAGTGAGCTGTGGCTTTGTTCAGTGCAAAAAAGTGATATCAGAGTGAAGGCGATCACTAATTGACTGAAAGTTGCCGCCCGCATATTCGCTTACATCTTACATAAGTCTCTTTAGTAAATGAACTGTGGTCTGAACTATGTGCGTTTGAAACGAGTTGCGGTATTGGCTGATACTTTTGTGTGACGTCACTATTCTTCAACTGCATGCAATACATGTCTGACATAACTTTCTTAAGTAAATGAACCGAGGTTCCTACTGAGATTGTGTGCATAGGACTCAGTACTTCTTCGTTCGTTATTGTAAGAGATTATGCCTTGCTGCAGGTACAGCTTGCTTGTCCATGCAACCGAAAGCAGCGGGCTGTCTGTAAGACTCTTTCCAGTTTTTTTGTAGCTACTCGTTTGTAACGACTAAGAAATATATGAAAAATAAGGTTAGAGAAGGCAAATGTCTGTGGATATGAAACAACTGATATCCACAAAAACATGCCTTCTCTAACGAGTAGCCAGGTTCTGTAGGTTTATTTATATTAAAATAGTTACGAAAAGAAATTTAACTTGTGAACCTGCTTAGTATGTGAATGCAAAGATTTGTATTTTATTAATTGCAGTAGGGGTCGATAAGTTTTTATTGAACCGCAGAGGAAGCGATGCCAGTGAAGGGAGTCTACCCCGACGGCACGATCAGCGTGCTGATGGAAGAGTGTGCCAAGCTTGGCATGAGCTTGGCTGTGCTGTCCAGCAACGAGGCGTACCAAGCGTCCATCAGTGAGGGACCACGTAAGTATAATATACAGTACGTTGTTACACTGAGATACCATGAGTATAATATATGCTATTATGCTGAAGTACCATGAGCAGAATATAAGCTATTATGCTGAAGTACCATGTGTATAATATAAGCTATTATGGCTTCCAAACTGAGTGCTATTGACCCAAGAAAGCTTATGATAGTAACTAAGAAGGAGATTAGGTAAAAGGACGTGATATACGACACAGGATTGTGGACTAGGAATACATGTTTCCCTATTCAGACTTCTGGACCTTCTCTATGTCGGACGCTGACTCTTGATAATCCAAAGAGTTCGACTCCAATCGCAAATACTGTACCTACTGTGTCTCCTCCTCCGACTTCGACTCTTCGACTCTTTAACAACTTCATGATCAGTAACATTGTTGACTCGCTGCCAGCAATATGTAAATAGATTTAGCTAAAGAAAATATTTTGTAACATTTATAGTGAAGTCTTGCTTTATTTGGAATGCAAGATTTCGAGTCATTTGATTAAGCAAATATTTTATTCAAACTTTGAGAGTCGGCGTTAGCCCTTTTATTCTGACTTCGACCCCCACTCTTGGCACCGTGTGAGTGTCCAAATCCAACTTTCCCAAAAACCTCTGCTTGCGATTTCAAGTGGGCACCATTGCTACGAAGATACTTCAAATAATTAAAAATAAATAAATATACATTGAGATCGCCTTGCCGCCAATGGCGGTGGCGGTTTTATGTTCCTGAACAGACAGGAAATCCCGTACCAGCAGAACAGGACAGGAAATCCCGTACCAGCAGCTAACCACTAACCACCAGTTACCCAACGACCACACAGTTGAACACCAGGGTGTCACCGTCACCCTGTGCTCCTCATCCCTCACTCTAGTTAATATATACATTCCTCCTGCTACTTCTTCCCCCATGGATACAGACTCGACTCTTCCACTCTTTTTGCTGACTCTCTGGCTGACACCCTCATTATGGTTGAGCTTAATACCCACAACATTGACTAGTTTTCTATAACCCAGGATGAGCGGGCTGCCGCGCGGGGTGAGATCAGTGATTCCATTAATAATGGACCCTACTGTCTCCTCAATGGCGACTCGCCCACCCTCTCAAGTTCGTGAGGCTATTGGTGCCTCAGGGACCTCCACAGCTGTGGGCCCAGACCAATTGTCTATTTTACAACTTAGACATCTGGGCCCGAAGGGTCTCACCTATTACTAGATTATACAATCTCTACCTCGCTTACGCCGATATCCCTGCATTATGGAAGTTAGCAGTTATAATCGTCATTTTAAAACCATTGAAACCTGCGAATAAATGATCCTCTTACCGCCCAATATGCTTCTGTGTCCCTCTGCGAAAGTCCTGGAGCGCCTCCTCCTGCCTTTCATCGATGAGGCTTACCAACCTGCTCCTCACTAGCATGGTTTCCGGTCTATGCACTCCACTACATCTGCTCTATTGCCTTTGCCCTTCCTAGCTTCCCACAGCATGAACAAACCCAAAGCCCCGACCGCACGGTGACTTTGGTGATTGGCTTCAGCAAAGGGTTCGACACCGTTCCTACTGAGGGCCTCCTCTCCTCAGTTTCCAGCACCACACTCCAGCACAATGTTGTCAGATGGCTCGCGGCTTACCTCAGGGGGCGAGCAGCTTGCTGCCTCTATAACGGCTTTCGTTCCCAGTTCCGGGCAGTCAAGGCGGGGGTTCCTCAGGGTTCAGTCGTCTCGCCTTCCCTTTTCAACCTCGACGTCTCTGACTTCCCCATTCCTCGGGATCAGCTCTGTTGCCCCTCTGTAACATCATATGCCGACGATATCACTGTCGTGGCGTCCCATTGCAAACCTCTCACCGCTGCTGCCGCTCTGTCGGATCACTCTGACTTAATCAGCAATTGGGCGGCTGACAAGGGCCTTACCATATCAACCTCCAAATCCAATTCAACACTATGGACGACCGACACCCATCAGTCTAGACTCGACCCTGGTATCTCTATTGACAACACTGCTCTGCGTCTGGAGCGCCGCCCTAGGTCCTCGGCGTCACTTTTGACACCCACTTTACTTTCACACGGCACATCGCTTCTACAGCTGCTCGAGCCTCCATCCGCCTCAGACTACTCAAGGCCCTGGCTGGCACACGCTGGGGCCAGTGCAAGGAGACTCTCCTTCTCACATATAAGGCATTTATCCAACCTCTCTTCAACTACGCTGCTCCAGCCTGGTATCCTGGAGCTCGCCAGTCCGCGGTTTGAAGCTGCAGGCGGTTCAAAACGCCGCTCTCCGCACAGCGACCGGTTGCCTTCGCATGGCTTCCGCGGACAATCTCCACCCCTAGTCCAAACTCCTGAGGGTCGATCAATCTCTCAACCTCCAGTGCCGTCAATACCTTGTTTTCGCCCTTCGTCCCGTGCACCCAGCCCGCTAGGTTGTCACCGCACAGGCTGGCCCTCATCTCATCCGCTACAACCTAGTAACCAAATTCCAACCCGACATCAACCACTTACTTACAGACAGCATCATGCCTTCCGAAGAGTACCGCTCAGCGATTTCCTCCCTCCACCGGTCTGCCGGGCAATCTTCACTAGACCGCCTTATTGAAAACAGGGTTTTGGGCTTTGCCCCACCCGAGATCTGATCCGATGAGGCGGTCCTCTCATGAGCGGCCCGCTCCACCTTATTACAGTTACGTTCAGGTTTTTGCTCTGCCCTGATGTCTTACAGCCACAGTATCGGTCTGGTGGACTCGGACACCTACCCTGAGTTAGTTAGTTAGTTATAAACTTTGTTTGACCTCCGTAGCCGCAACTCAGGCGTTCCAACAGAGATGAGTGTGTAGTATTTAAATACCACATAATTTGTCGCGTGGCCTACGTGCGCTACTACGGGCAGGAAACAAGGCGCAAAGCATAG
>LQNS02278169.1:7449919-7495442 GCA_001587735.2 Parhyale hawaiensis | reverse complement strand
CGGCATCGCGAGTGAAAACTTGATTGGATCCACAGCCAACGGCTGCGCCATCATGAAGAAAACGGACGGCCGCCTGTCGAGGCAAGCGTGCGCCTCCAACATGCCGTGCGTTCTGTGCGCCTAGAGTTGCACAGCACGACGATCGTCGCAGGAGATTTTGAAAGGCAGCAACACTGAAGCCAAAAAATCTATCTTTTGGACGTGATCACAAATGCACCTTACGATATAACTAATATCTGCTTACTGAGGAGTTCCACATTGTTCATTACCTCCACCAGGAAGGTTATATTTTTGTCGTGTTCGTCTGTCTGTCTGCTGTGACCAAGATTACGGAAAAAGTTATGGACGGATTAATACGAAATTTACAGGGATTATCAGGCATGTTAACAGTAACAGTTGATTAACTTTTGGTGAAAATCCGTTCATCTGGCTGTTTGACCGTCTGCCTAATATTTCTTAAGGCCATAACTCGAAGAGCATTGAATAGATTTTCATTAAATTTACATAAAATTATATGAAATTATATTCTATATATATATATATATATTAAATTTTATATGCTACTTATTTCAGCTTAGAACAGGTTAACACCATTTGCAATGCCCACTAGTGTTATTTTACAAACCTATATAGTACCCCTTGCTCCATGTATTAGCTTTAAGAATGACCAAATGACCAAATTTTTGGGAAGATCTGTCTGTTCGTTCGTTTGTTTGTCGCTATGTTTAATTTTATGCTTAGCATAATCACTCAAAAAGTTATGGATAGATCTTGATGAAACTTAGAGTTGTTACTAATGTTAAAATACATAAATGATTAAATTTTGGTAATTATCGCTTCGTGTGTTTGACTTATATTTGTCATAATGTTTGTTAGCACCATAACTCAAAAAGTTATGAACTGATCTTCATGAAAATTACAGGAATTGATAATACTATCAAAAGGCACAAATGTTTACATCTTGTTGTTGATACGAAGAAAATCACCGTTTCAGAACCAATTTGCATTTCCACTGCCTTGCTTGGCGGAATTATGCGCTCTCAGGGTGCTCTCTAGTGTTTTATGCGCACTGTGATTGGCAAGTTGACACTATTGATGGTTGTAGAGAATGTGGTTAATTTTGTCGAGTAATATATCGAGGAAACAACTGGTGCTCGTTGCTCTCGTTTTGCACCGCTAATTTCCCAAGCAACCTTCATTCCTACTTTTAGCTCTCATCCAACTGTACGTGATTTCAAGAACAGTTACTATAAATCTGTCCAAAATTGTGCTACTTTGCAATAGTTTAGAACAGGTTAACACAATTTTCAGTGCCCACTAGTGTTATTATACAAACCTATTGCACCCCTTGCCCCATGTGTTGGCTTCAAGAATGTTACTTATATTTTATGAACAGCTCAAGGTGTTGAGCACTGCATCCATATGAGAAATACATGTTTTACTTCTTTTTCAACATTATTATTTTGTTGAGGCCTCCGTTTCCACAGCTAAGGCAATTTAACAGAGAAAGAAGGAAGGGACATATAGTATGAAGATAGAAACGTGGAACCTATGCACGAAGGTGTTCCCACACAGGATCAACGCGCTTGAGAACAGTAAGTCGGGAAAGAAGAGGAAGAGCAGAATAAAGTATGAGCAAGTAAGAGTATGAAATCGAAAAGTAACAAAGTGGAACTGGTTTCAACATAGTATGGAAACTTCAAGGGCGTTCCTGGATTTGCTCGAGTATTGTAGTGATTGCAATCGGCGCAGTGGTCGGTAGAGTGGACGGAGCTTAATCTTTAGGCCACAGTCGACGGAAACTTACGAGTCTGCGTTCACAAAGAACCTATCGTTATTGCGCGCTCGTGTTTCAAACATACAGTATAAATTTGAGTAACATTTAGACCTAGCCGTAAATCTGCATATCACCTCGTACGAAAAAGTATACGTGCAGCATTCGCATACAATAAAATACCAAACCGCTGCCGGCACAGGACAAACGCTGCTTTGGCGCAGAATTCTTTGAAGTATATTAAAGTGGTATTTTCGTCATACTATACGTCCTTCTTTCGTCCTCTGTGAGAACGCCTTTGTAGTGAAAACGTTGTCCTAAACTTCTGAACATAATAATCAAGCTGCATTTTTTTATGAGTTTCGTATCGCTTGCTGCACTAGTGTGGACCGTGGCCCTAGTGAACTATTTGCAAGATTAAATAGATACACTATAGTGCCTATATAGCATATACAGTATTATTATATTGGTATTGTCCCGCTATTTCCGAATCTAAGACAATCAATAGCGATCTAAGATGATTTACTCGGCTTACAGCCGGAACCACAACGTTGTGCTTAGGTGGCAAGAGATGATGGACGAAAAGACGAGAAGACCGAAGAAAAAAGCGCCCGAGCGGACGGCCCCTCGTGGCCCCTCGCACGAGCGAAGGTAAGAGCCCGGCAGAAAAAGTCTCACCTCGATTGACGGCCCACCTCGCCGGACAGAAAGGAAACTTAGAGAGCCTACCTAACTTTGCAAAAACTAACCTCGTTAGCAGGAACTGCGGCCAGAAGCAACATCTCCTACGGAAAAGGCACTTGGGACATATACCATATATAATGTGATTTTTTTGGCAATGCCACAACGATAAGGAAGTAAATTTAATTTAGTGTAGTCTAGTGAGCTAATAATAGACTCGGGCGAAAGCCTTCGCCTCCGGACTTTCAGCTCGAGGAGTAACGTGTGTACCGTCCTCCGTTATTACGGAGACAATTTCAAACCACCATACACGGCAGTGACCTACTTTGGCGTGCTGCATGAGCAAAAATAAACGATATATTGATTGATATTCCACAAGTCTTTCTTCCCCAAAAAATAGGGCATTAGTGCCAAGATTAGTACATAAATTTGTTATTTACAATTAAAGAGACGCGTCGACTTAACGCGAAAGCTTTACTGCATTCAGGCTCTACAACTTTCATTCTGGGGGAAAATCATACAATGCTCTACGAACATCAATTTTTTATAAATCTGCGAAAAAGAAATGCTAAAAATACGAAAAATATGAGTTTTACTAAGGTAAATAGACTGCTACTGGCAACTACAGTGTTCATTATGGGCTGTGGATAGACAGAAGAGGCTATAGTGAAGAGTCTTAGTTATGTGGGGGAAGAAGCTGAAGTAATTGGAAGAAGGGCGCGAGGGCAGTGGAAGAAGGGCGCGAGGGCAGTGGAAGAAGGGCGCGAGGGCAGTGGAAGAAGGGCGCGAGGGCAGTGGAAGAAGGGCGCGAGGGCAGTGGAAGAAGAGCGCGAGGTCAGAGGAAGAAGAGCGTGAGGTCAGAGGAAGAAGAGCGCGAGGTCAGTGGTGGAAGAGCCTCAGGTCAGTATGGACCAGGACCATGGTGTGCTCGTCGCACGCGTCCACAACAGCTGCATCGTTCTGGGAACCTCGCGGGCTGACGATGTACTTCACGCCGCTCTGTAATAAGACAGGAGAAACATACGGTATAACTTAATGCAAGGTCTCAACTTCAGTTATTATAATGTAATCATGAACATGTATGTTCGTATGCACTCTCGAGATGCTGTAACTGTACTTTTCGAGGGGTAGAGAAGGAACATGCGGCGAGCTAAGCAAGCGGATATTCCGAGATAGATCCCCACGCAAGCATCAGTAACTGGCAATGAATAGGAGGAGAACATAGAAGTTTACAGCGGGAGCAATGAAATACAGTGGAGAAAAGTGAACATGGGATAAAGTATGTTCCAAAGTCAAGCTATTCTTTAACTTATCAATAGAGTTCGAAAGGTAAGTACCTATCAAGCTTAACTCTATGGTCCACTCAACGCTACCTGATGAGACCCAAATAGGTACGACAGCATTCACAATTTTTCAAAGACAAATTATATTATAGAACCTTGGAACCTCTGTGGGCGACACTTCTGGTCATATCTGAGAGAAAAACCAAATCAACTCCAATCTTACGGAACAGCTGGAGCTAAAGGGAAGACAATCAGCAATATTTTACCAGCTTGGCTCTGTCGATGTTGTCCCTGAAGGGGAAGAATGCATCGGATGCCAGTGCGACGTCATCCAGCTTAGTAAGCCATTCTGCCTTCTCCATGGATGACAGTAGCTCCGTGGTTTGCGTCAGGTGGCTGTCCATCATGGCTGCATCTATAAGTCATAGAAATAATATTGGTAATTTTGTACGTTTAGGATAAAAAATAAAATTCTGACAGCTTTACACATCATGATGGCATTTCCAAATCACACAATAAACACTGAATTTGCATCTGTATAACTGCTATTATGGTCACCAACTTTAACTACTAAGTGGAGAGTGGAAGTCATATCGATTGTTTGTATGAAAAAAAAACTAAATGTAGCAAAATAATAGTAAATTCTTTAAAAGATGAAATTATTTACCAGCAAAGCCATTGACAAAATTATCGATGAAATTGGCTTTTTCCGCTCGCTTGACTCCGTTCTTGAATGAGAGCGCTAGGACTTTGGGGTGATGGCGAATCCACCTGAAAAAAAAAAAAAAAAATTGAGTAATTACCACCTACTCTCTCTCTACCTATGCGCACTTCTCATTGTTGAAACACAATTTAGTGTGATTATGGATACAAAGTTATTACTGAGTTAACTTAGGGAAATTATTGAATACTAATATACATTGTTCAGTAATGTAAATCAGTAGCTTTTATACTTAGGTATCGCAATTCTATATCGCCGCAGGTATGGTCTCCACGCTGTCAAGATCCATTCTCTAGTAATATAAAGCATATTTTCTTGCGTTGCAAAGTATTAGTAGGTTTTATTTCACATAAGAGAACTTCTTAACAATGTTCGTTAATTTAATGTAAACTAGTAGACACGATTTTGATCGAATCTGGGGCTATAGCTGTAGTGACGGTCCTACCGACAGAGCAAGCGTGTAATATACTGATGTCCCGGCCCGAGTACGCGATAATACTGGTCAGTAACTATCCATTTCCCCTTTTTTTTCTTCTCCACTCTTTATCTTTTATATCCTCTCATGTAGGCAGTATAGACCTTCAAAATGAGACAGTGCAACGATTGCCACGCTAAATTCGGAGACGAGTTATTTTCTGACGAAGGAGTGGAGCTAGAATCATGCAAATTCTGCTCTCAGATACAGGCCCTTAAGACTAAGATAGAGAAATTCAGAAGCGATTGCAAAGCGTTGCGGTGAGAGCGAGCCGAAGTAGAGCAACGCCCAATACCGAGTGAGGAAAAGGCTACAAGTGAAACTGACTTGCGATTATCACCCTCCCCGTGAAAACCAGTCATGAGCAACAGATGGCAGAAGAGATTGAGTGGCGTACTTTTAGAGCAGCATAAAAATTCTATAATAGTGCAGAATAAGTTTGCTACTCTTGAAGATGGTGACGATAATGTAGCAACAGCGGATCGTCCCAAAATTAAACCTGGGTGTGAGAAACAGCAACGTAATCCACCCCAGTTACGTGACCACAAGAAGTCAGAGACTTTTGTTCAGCCTCCAAACCTCGAAAGGGAACGAGATGATGTTCCACTTCCTGACCAGCGAGCGATAAACATCTTTCTTATGATGACAAAATGATCAAGGGGCAGTATCACGCCTTTAAGAGAGGCTGCAAAGACAGCAAGCTTCCACTTCTGATATTACTGGTATCTTGAAGGACCTCCGTTGCCAAGAGATGGAACCAATGATCTGCGAATGTTTTCCGAATATCAGTTGCGACTCATTAAAAAGCTGATTATCGTTGCCAAAAAGAAAACTAAGCATGTCACTCTGACAAGTATTCTGCCCCATCTTAGGGCAAGTAATCTCCTAGATTCGAGGATCCGCTACATCAACAGGGCCATGAAAAAAAGAGTCAGCGAAGAATAAAATCAAACTTATTGACCTATTTCCCTTGTTTGAAGACAAGTGGAGACTATTTTCACCTGATGGGGTTAACTCGAATGGCGCTGGACACCAATTCCTCGGACATTTGCTGCTCGATGCGGCTGATTCAGCTACTACTGCTCTGGAAAGGGGCCTCTACACAAGACCTTTACCCAGTACTGAGCAGCCTTGCCCCCAGCCCTATTTCACGCTCCCTCGGCCGATTTACCAGCAATGGAGCAAACGGCTCCCAATGTCACTGCGGCCATCCCATGTAATCCTCAGATCTCATCCCCTAGTGGCGCAAAGGTTTGGGATCCTACGGGAAGTGATGGCACAATCATCACCAGCACGCTTCCCACGGACGAAGAGGAAATTACTCCAACTCCTGATGAATCAGTGCAGATGGCACGCCTGGGTATTCCATCTCTCTTACCATCCATAGTCTCTAACACTGGTACCGATGAACCGCAATATTTCTGAAGGCACTGATGTACTACAACCTACCACCGCCATAACATACAAAGGGCGAATCAAACCCTATGGCCCATTCTACGCTCCGGGGGGATCCTAGAAAAACTAGGATGTTTGACGAAAAGAAAATGAAAGGGACATGTAATATGATATGTTGATAGGCATGTGGAACCCATGCACACGAGTGATCCCCCTAAGGACTAGTGTGCATGGGAACAGTAGGTCAGGGAAGAAAAAGAAAGCAGAGGAAAGGACAATCAGTAGGAGTATGCAAATGATATGAAGCACGGAGGAAAGATGTCCTAAGAGCCCAGCTGAGGCTAAGGGGATCCGCGGGGGTACTGCTGCTCCTCATAACATAGCATGCGCGAATCTAACAAACCTAACCTTGTGGCAAAATTTTCGCACTATTATCCATAGGCAGAGAACACCATGGCTATTTCTTTGAGGTAAAAGCAAAATGAAAGAACCTAGAGCGAATGAAGAAAAACAAAGAAGCCATGCACTGCGGATCGCTCGGTGAGGGAAAATCAAGGTAGGAGAGGAGTCGTACAAAACAATACATTAGTAACAGTAGTTTTCTTAATATCAAACTCCCAATATAAGCCGCCCTAAGCCCACATTGTGTACTGTAAAACAAATAAAGGAAAAAAGAAGAAGCATGTACTATGTCGACAGAAATTGAACTAACACACGAAAATATTCCCTAAGTTTATTAACGCCAAGACAGAGCAAGTCGGAAAAGATGGAGAAGAAAACATCGCTAGTAGAGGGAGAAAATAAAAAATGGATCTAGCGTTCCTGGTGAAACCCAGAACCCGCAGCAAAGCAGTATCTCTATGACAAGAATCAGCGTCACTGAAAACCCGAACAGACACTGCTGCTCGCCGTGCTCAGCACAGTAGTAGAACCCAACCCTGTCGCCAATACAGCACCACTGTCGCTTCGCTCCAATGGACCGTAAGACATCAGAGAGGAGGACTCACCAATTATCGGTCTTGTCCCCAGCCAGTCGGGTGCAGTGAATCCTGCTCTGTTGCCCCGCCCCCAACCCGACGACTTGTCCCCTTGTGGCGTAGCAGACACTGTTGCTCTGAGCGTACTTGACGGCTATAGCTGCCACCATAAGATCCCTCCGACTGTCGGGGGACAGCTGCCACATGACGCGATGAGCAGAGTTAGTGAACTAGCTAGTATTAATTTATTATAGTAATAAGGTGTCCAGCCATGAAAAAAGTGGTGAAGAAATTGCGCTGAATGCTCTGAATTCTGTACGGCAGTGATTTCAATATGAAAGATACAACTCTATTTTTTATGTATTTTAAAAAATTTAGGGACTGCTTTGGGATAATTAATACAGGAAGTTTATATAACTATTGAATTATATATACATTAGAATATTTAAACAGAACAGTCAAATGTGCACTTATAGCAAGAAAATTTAACACAAGCAAAAGTAATGAGGGACAAAAGTATTTCACCAAAATAAATATGATGTTGAATCCTTGATATTTACGAGTATAATTTGAATAAATTAGTTTGGAAATTATTTTAGAACGTTCACGAAACGTCTCGAAACAAATGCAATGTAAAAAAAAACACAGCCGGCGCAATCATTACCTCTCTAGACCTCGTTGAAGTCGCGCACACCCATACTACAATGCCCAAAGTTAAAGAAATCCCTGAAGCTACTCGTAAACGGATAATTCAACTTCGTAGTGAGGGATTAACTTATAGAGTAATAGCCAAACGTGTCGATGTTCCTTTTTCAACGGTTGGAGCAATAGTCCGCAAGCATCAAGTGACTGGGGCGGTCTCCAACCTGCCAAGAGCTGGAGCTCCGCGTAAGATCATGGGTCGTTACATGCTACGTAAGGTGACTAATGACCCCATGACAACTCTTGCTGACCTTCAGAGTGAACTGGCGTCTCAGGGACTGCATGTCAGCAATAAAAGTATTGTTAGGGAATTGAACCGTACTTACAATCCTACACTCCTCGCAAAACTCCTCTTCTTACAGCAAAACATGTCAAGAGCCGCTTAACATTAGCCAAAGACCACCTGGACAAAGGATATGAGTTTTGGGAAGGGGCTATATGGCCTGACGAAACTAAAATAGAACTTTTTGGCCGAAACGAAGCTCGGCATGTATGGAGGAAACGTGGTACTGCCTATGACCCCAAGAACACAATCCCCACCGTGAAGCATGGAGGGGGCAGCATCATGGTGTTGGGTTGCTTTACTGCCCATGGTATTGGGATCTTCCTATCATTGATGGCAAGATGAATAGTTTCATGTACAGGGAGATATTAGCGAAGCAGATGCTTCCAAGTGCCAAAAAATTCTACGGACGGCGCAGGTGGACCTTCCAACAAGACAACGACCCCAAGCATACTGCTAATTTAACGAAAGAATGGTTTCAAAAGAAGAAAATGAATGTTCTTCCATGGCTTAGCCAATCACCGGACCTTAATCCAATAGAAAATTTGTGGCATCTTTTTAAATCTGGTGTCCACAAACGGTGTCCCAAAAACCTTACTGAATTAAAGGTTATCTGCATGGAAGAATGAAAAAATATACTGTACCATCAAGTGAATGTGAAAAGATAATTTCCAGCTATAACAATAGTCTCCATGCTGTTATTGCCAATAAAGGTCCCGCCACCAAGTACTAATGTCATAATTTTTTTTGGTCAAATACTTTTGTCCCTCATTACTTTTGCTTTTGTTAAATTTTCTTGTTATAAGTGCACATTTGACTGTTCTGTTTAAATATTCTATTATATATATGCTATATAAACTTCCTGTATTAATTATCCTAAAGCAGTGCTTAAATTTTTTAAAATACATAAAAAACAGTGTTGTGCAAATACTTATGTCTAGGCACTGTATGTTATAACTGCCTGGTTGACCGTGCCATAGTGTAGAATGCCAAGCGCTTGTTACTTCCACATAGGATTACAGTATTATCGTACTCTGCTTGAAGCCAAGATCAATATGTCGGACTGGTTAAAAACCCATCAAAACCCAGGACCCGACCCAGGTTAAGGATAGGTGTTTCCATCCAGACTAAGGTGTCGTATTCTTTTGAAAAGGTGGAAGGAAATGCTGACAAAAAATTTGTAAATCTAGATATGCATACTGTTCATATCAGTGACGGTAATTATAGAAAAAAAACAGACTTAACAGGGTAGATCTGTCAACTTAAATCGTCCCTATAAACTGCAACGTTAATTGTTACCAAATAATATCAAACCGCAACGTTGAGTTAGGAAAGCACAAGAAATTGTTTCAATTACTATAAATTATGCCAAATAAAAGCTTTAAAGTCGTTATGTACCATAAAGAGCAGTAGAAATCAGACCTTATGCCTTAAGGTTACCAGTAATATCTTACAAACAATGTCCGACGGCAATTTACGAACATGTGATGACAACTTTGCGGTGATAAGTAAGTCATCCACTTATTATGCTTGTTCCATTAGGTTCAACACCTACATATTCATTAAGAAAAGTACGATACATAGCAGAGCCATACTGCACGTTAACATCACAAGATTTATGAGTTTCAGTATTTAAGACTTATAGAGCTAGCTTATCTATAAATTCTGCAAGAAGGAATGCTGACGACAGCCATTCTTTAACGAATTTTATTTGCCCTTTTTTTCTTTATGCTTTCTTTGCTCAAAGCTCAATTCAACAGCATTACAGATGCCAATAGAACCAACAAATATAACACTCATGTGGTAACTCGTGCAAGATTAATAATAACATTGATTGTTCTGTATTCTTCATGAAATAAAACAGTAATAATTAAACTATCATTTGCTGGGCATACGCCACTCTACACACTGTGGAAGCGTTACAGTATATGAAAAGTAACGACAGTTGTAAAATCATCTGACTATAATGTGCCTACATCAACTCGATGCAGCCTATCATACATTGCGATTGGTGAACAACATAAGTCACTAGTCAATCAATTATAATCTTTAATATAAAAATATACTTTTATAACTTCAAAAAATATTTAAAAGTATTTCAAAAAGATTTTAGTCCAAAGTATTTCACGTTCCACAAAGGAACAAGAAAGGGTCCTTCACATCCCCGCATCCGCACAACACCAACAAATCAACTTGCAAACTCTATTACCGAAGCGAAATAGAATCTCTCGACGTACCTCCTTCTCCCGACTGACGATGTTCTTCAGAAGATCTTCTGATATAAGACCGTTATTTCGGTGCTGTCGNCACATCCCCGCATCCGCACAACACCAACAAATCAACTTGCAAACTCTATTACCGAAGCGAAATAGAATCTCTCGACGTACCTCCTTCTCCCGACTGACGATGTTCTTCAGAAGATCTTCTGATATAAGACCGTTATTTCGGTGCTGTCGGAGCGTGACTCCGAATATCGTCCTGCTCTCCATGGCCCCGGGGCAGTAGTCAGAGTCAATCTGCGAATCTTGAACGTGAGCAAAATGCCTGACATTCTTCTGAGGCGACTTATTCCGAACAAAACGAAATGGCAAAGCAAAAATGTAGCGGGATGGAAATGTTGGAGAGAAATGAAATGGAAAAGAATTAGCAGTCGTAAAAATATTCAGGTTTTGTGATGCATCTTTTAACTGTGCAGGTTACAGATACCGGTATGTTAATAGTTATTATTTCCAGTCAAGAGCTGCAAAGAGAGTGAAATACAAAACCCGACAGTGACTTTTTCTCGAACGAAAATAGGAACCAACTTCGTGCAAGGATTCGCAGAAATCCCGGTTATTTTGAAGTTCGCGAAATAGTAAGGAATTGGAAAAATTTGATGCGGCAACAATAAGAAAGTTGTTTGAAGTGGCACGGGAAAATTATCATTATACAGCTTAGTTGAAGCCTCTCTAAAACCATCACAAGTTTGATGTTCCAAGAGAGGAAAAGGCAGAGACAGAGTATCACAAGAGGTTCCAGGTTAGTAAGACTGTTTGCATTGGCAGCGATTCTAAGCCGCAACGCGCCGAAGGTCAAATATTCCGTCTCGGCATTTCTGCCAGAAGGTCGTGAGTAACGGCGAACTCACATAAGTGAGTTCTGTGTCTAAAATTTATAAAGCACACTCATCTCCAATCCTACACGGCTCGACTTAACGAATTCGCTCAGCCGAGCGGCACAGGGCAAGAGACGAAAAACTAAAATCAAAGAAGACAAAGCGCCCATACGGACGGTCCTTGCCGTGACCCTTCACACAGGCGAAGGCACATTATGACAAGACAAAACGAGGAATTCATGCGGGTTACACCAAGATTTTCTTACAGAGGATGAACGCGCGTGGCCACAGCAAGAAGAGAGAAAGAAGAGGAAGCACCGAGGCAATTGGAAAGAAGCAAAGTGGGCAAGGAGGAAACATGTCCTGAAAGTCAGGCTAAGGGAACATCTAGGTTCCCCCTGGGGTCACGAGGGTCGATCCTAACTAACCTAAAGCTGTTGCTTATAGCCCATCCTATAAGCCCCTGAGGAGGCACAGGAAAAAGAGGCTGAGCCTTTTGCCGCTTACAGTCAACCTGTTCTATTTCCCGTAAAAACAGAACTATTAATAGCGTTCAAAAATGTTGGCTGTGGGCATTCAATGAACAACTGCAGAAGCTTCCCGTGTAATTTTAGAATGATAAACGCAGCAGCACAGAGGGAGTAAAATACTCCAGGAATCAGCTGTTACATGAACTATAGAGATGAATCTCTACGCACGACGTACGTAACGCCACTATACTTCGTTTTAGTACCATCGAAAATTAGACGTACGACATTCGAAATGTACAAACGAGGCTGTAATAAATCAGCAACGAAACCAAACCTGACCTGGAGGACGCAGTAGTTTCCTCCCTTTTTCCCAGACAAAATTTGGAGGGCCTCTGCAGAGTAGCCAGGGGCAATGATGCCATCCGACACCTGCAACAAAAGAGCAATAAAAACATTAATAAATGTCTAAATTATCCGGTCAAACTCCTCTCATTTTAGTTGTTGGAGAGCACTTCCGGATATGTCGGGGTCGATTTTAATTAGGAGCATATTTGTTTGCGCGGTACCTAACTCATAAATTATGCTCATTCAATGGTGATCTTGCAGTGACAACAGAAAGAAACTTCTCTGAGGCCAAATTCCAGCGTTAACTATGGCATTCCAGGAACCGCCTCCAGACCAAAACTCTAACCTCGACGATCATTTTTGTAGAAGCCAGTGAAAAAACTTCTCGCAAAACCAAACCAGAGCCAAGAAAGCCAACGGCTTCCCAAAAATCGTCGCCCTCACCTCTTTAGCGATGACCTTTGCCGTGTCGACGTCGCAGGCGTCCGAAAGAGCGATAAAGTCGCCGAAGGATGACATGCGGTCGGCACCTCGAGCTCTGCAGTAGGCCTGGGCGAGCAGGCTCATCTCGCCGGGGCTATCCACTTGATACACTTTGGCCTGAGGACGAGGCAACATGGTGTGAAATCTGAGACTAAAGGCCTCGGGAAAAGAGCACTTGGAAATCCGGAGAGAAAATGATCAGGCGGAGGAATGCCTGGACCTTGGACTTGAATGTGGTTTTGAGCCCTGGCATTTCAGCTTTAGCTTAGTTGCTACAATATATTTCTTGGAACTATTGTTAAAAAACTCAAATACACACGATCTACACTGTCAGCAGCACGTATATTAAGAAAATATAATGAGATTGATATTTTTGAGGAGGTACTGGTCGTTGGATTAGGTATTAGGTATTATAAGAAGATTTAAGCCTCCCTAAATGAGTACTAAGCTCTTCTAAGAGAGGAAAAGGAAGGGACATGTAGTATGTCGACAGAAAAACGGGGAACCCATGCACGAAGGTGTTCCCACACAGGATCNCACAGGATCAACGCGCATGGGAACAGCAAGTCGGGAAAGAAGAGGAAGAACAGACAACAGTAAGATCAGTAGGAGTATGAAAGTGGAAGGAAGTAAAGTGGGCACGAAAGACAGACGTCCCGAAGGTCTAGCTAATGGCTAAGGTAACCTACTCAAACCCCCTGGGGGCGCTACTCCCCATAACATAGGATGGGCAAACCTGGCCGTTGGATTCTGCCCGTTATTATTGTACTCAGAAGTTCAATTCTCCGTCTCCACAACAAAGGCGATACCACAGAGGAAAAAACAAGAGACATATAGTTTGACGATAGACGCGAGGAGCCCATGCACGAGGGTGTTTCCGCACAGGATCTACGCGCATGAGAACAGAAAAAACAGGAAAGAAGAAAAACAGATGGAAGAAAGATCAGCAAGAGTATGAGATTGTAAGGAAGCAAAGTGGGCACGAAAGACCGACGTCCCGAAGGCCTAGCTAATGGCTAAGGTGACCTGCAGGGTCCCCGTGGAAGCATTGCTCCCACAGCATAGGATGGGTGAACCTAAACTAACCCAACTCTATGGCCCATCCTATGCTCCCTGAGGGGAGTTTTACACGGTATGTAAGAGAAGACACCAGCTGTAGCAGTATTGATGACACCTTAGTGCTCACCCGTTTTTCCAAAGGCTTCCTGTAATCTCAGTATCTATGCGGCTTTATTGAAGGTGGCCGTTTTGTGTTGAGCTGCAGAGGCAGCTTTTTTATTTGGGAGTTTTTTCTTGTTGTGAGTTTCGCATATTCGTCAGAATAGCTCATCTTTGTACTAACTTTGAGGAACTTTTAGCCGTTTTATCACCAAAAACACCATTCAGTCAAGTCAACGTTTTCTAGTACGATTGTTGTCCAGCCTATTGCTAGATTATCGGTGGTGTTTTAGAATACCGCGGTCTGCAACTTGATTCACAAGCCACAGTTCCGGTCCCCGCCAGTAGTGAACTCGTTTATTGAAATAAGTTGCGCAGACATATAAAGCCCGGTGCCCACGCAACAACGTTCGTTGTCACTAGCAGCGCAGAGCCACCTCAACTAATCCGGCTGCGTAGTCGTGGCCGTGACTTCTACATGACATCTAAGAATATAGTGCATTAATTCTTAAAATTTCAATCTTTGTGGACTTGAACAGCTCATAATTAGAAGCAATAGTTGAAAGTTCATCGTTGTCACTTGCTTTGGTGTAAAAACTGCAGTAGAGACTAAGATATTCGACTATTTTTTATACAGTTGCACTAGCTGGAGCCGTGCCGTGGCTACGTAAACGGATTACTTGAGTTGCTTCTAGGCTGCTAGCGGCAATGAAAGTTGTTGCGTGGGCACCGGGCTTTAGTTCATTTAAAGGGTTCAGCTGCAGACAGACTTGACTCGTCCAGGACTTTAGGCAAGTGAGCAGGATTCGACTCGTGTACAACTTAAGTTCTAACTCGTGCAACACGATTTAACACTTTGACTACAGTGTGCACCGCATATGGTACACTTTGTGGTACGAATACGGTTACCTATGATTTGGAGATGTGGCCAAAGAGTTAAGGTAGCGAAATCAAAGCTCCTGGCCATGTGGCTTAGGTTTACTGGACATTGACGAACCCAGGGAGTAATAATATGACCTATTACCAATCGATGACTTCTTGAGTCAGTGTTGTTGGACTTCACTGAAATGATACAGACAAGACTGCAAGGGATATTCTTCTATAAAAATACCGACTGTAAATAATATCGTAATGAGTGGCCCAGCACGGGAATTCAGTTTTCCCATTACAAACTATTTTTGTGATGATAAAATATTGTTGGATTAGATTATTGAATAGTTTATGCCTCCGTTTCTACAACTAAAATGATCTAATTAGAAGAAGAAATAAGGAACAAGAAGTTTATCAATAGAAACGAGGAATCCATGCACGAAGGTGTTCCCACACAGGATCAACGGCATTCAACGCTCATGGGAACAAGTCGGGAAAGAAAAGGAAAAACAGATGAAAGTAATATCAGTATGAGTATGGTATTGAGAGGAAACAAAGTGGACACGAAAGACTGACAACAGACGTCCCGCAGGCCTAGCGATGGCAAAGGTAACCTACACAAGCCCCTCGAGAATAAGATATTGTCTGCTGGTCCAACTAACTCATCTAGGAGCTAAAGTGAAGAACGTTTAATCTTTTAGTGCCAAAAAAAGACACTACGGGTCTTGTGAGTAAACTCGCTAGTTGAACAAGATGGCTACCAACTTAAATGTCAATATTTTCGGTAATTTAGCAAATTATTTCCTCGAAAAAAGAAACTCTGTTCAGAGTTAACCGCAGCGTAAGCGAAAGCATGATTGTATTGGGAACAGCGTGTGCTCCTGTCTTGTGTTTCAGCATTTTGTCTTTCCGAGAGTTGTGCATGCGCTAGGTCCTACAGTGGTTCCCAAAGTGGGCGATATCGACCCCCTGGGGGCGTTGGCGAGTTCTAAGTTTCTCTTTTTTCATGACTTAAACTTCGGTTTAACCTTCATTCCGATTCGATTCATACCAAAAAGTGCGTGTTCGATTGTCTATTGCAATTGGCGCAACGGGCGGGGGGGCGTTAGGATTGTACCTGGCCGCCAGGGGGGCGCTAGCCCAAAAAAGTTTGGGAACCACTGCGGCTAGGAGAATCGTGCGTGTGTTCGGCCAGAGAACGGTTTTTTTATTCCGTTCTAATTTCATGACTGAGCCCTACGCGTCGCTCAGACGTCGGTGTCTGCCGTGTTCGACTTTTGTTGCTGTGCCTGGAATACATGTGAAAAATTGCGAATATGAACCACGGGTAACCTATGCTAGGATGTCCTTGAAAAATGAATGTCTTTATTTTTAATCACGATGTAAAACCTGTTCCGGCACTCCACGGGCCATACCGGCAACCGACGCGCTGTACAGGCACCCCACCGGCCGTACAGGCACCCCACCGGCCGTACCAGCACCCCACCGGCCGTAACGGCACCCCACGAGCCGTACCGGCACCCCACGGGCCGTACCGGCACCCCACGGGCCGTACCGGCACCCCACGGGCCGTACCGGCACCCCACGGGCCGTACCGGCACCCCACGGGCCGTACCGGCACCCCACGGGCCGTACCGGCACCCCACGGGCCGTACCGGCACCACACGGGCCGTACCGGCACCACACGGGCCGTACCGGCACCACAAGGGCCGTACCGGCACCACAAGGGCCGTACCGGCACCACAAGGGCCGTACCGGCACCACACGGGCCGTACCGGCACCACACGTACTGTACCGGCACCCCACGCGCTGTACCGGCACCCCACGTACTATACCTATACCGAACTCACCTCGATGTCGGAGAGCGGCACCGCCACGGCGGCACCCCGTCCCCTGTGCACGAACTTTCTCCGCCGCCGTCCGTCGACGTCGCGGAGGAAGTCGAGGAAGTGCTCGACGGTCCGCAACTCACGCAGTGTGTTTAACTAGAACCCTGGAGCTCCGTTCATCACTGAAGTGTCAAATGAAGCACAGAAGGTCATCAGCAGGGTCCAATTTGGTTAGAAACTAATCGAAGACTAATGCAACGAGACTCTCTTGTGTACTCGCGAGAAGGCGTGCGCAACGCCGCCCTGACCTACTTCAAAGTTTATTTTGTTATCAATATAGTGCTAGTTTAGATCTTCCAGGCCACTGCATAAGCAGCGATCCCACGGGAAAGAAATAAGGGGCACGTGCTGTGCACTTCCATGGGGTTAGCGGGCATTTATCTACAGCACGAATTAGTGCACGACGATTTCGTAGTTGGGGCAAGCGATCAATTTGATTTTATTCCTCGCTCGATTTCTTCTTTTTTTGTATATTTCGTTTTGTACAAATTGTTAACATTTTAAGCGAAGCTAAGAGAGCATTTTCAGGCATGAAAGATGAGGGAGAGGCTCACCTTGGAAGGGCAGCCGCTGGCCGGGTGTGTAGGCGAGGGCAGGCCGCTGGTGAGGGTTCATGCCGTATCGAAGGCTTAGGTGAACGTCGGAGCTTTTCTGCGTCTCCATAAAGTATGAGCTTATCTGTTCGTCATAGTTGGAGGTGTGGATGAAAGCCTTGATTGCCAGATTGCGCCTGGGGAGAGGATGACTGTGAAATTCAACATCTCATTGAGCTAAGTTCACCCACTAGCCTTGCTTCCCTCCACGTTCAGACTTCAAAATCTCAGCAAGTTTCATCGTGTCCTCGCAAACACAACCGCTTGTACTCTGAAGTATTGCAAAAATGTTAGCTGCCAAATCAGGTGTTCAGCAAGTGCTACCTGACATATGTTTCGTCTTTTCTGGAGAGAATTGGATCTAGGAAAGCTGTGCACTTTTTTCTTGTTTAAACAGTCACAGCGGCGCATTCGAGCGGAGTGAATGTGAAATAGCAAAAAAAACTAACTTGAGGATCGGGGGTAACGTATGAAAACCACAATTGGACAAAACAAAGAAGAGCAAAATGATGAAAGGGAGCGGGAAAGAGATAGGAATAAAAAAGACTTGAAATAAGAGACATCCCGGAATCCCATGCACGGCTACTGTAACCGACCTGTCTTCCTCGAGCAACTGTCCGTCCTGCAGCTTGGCCAGCACACGAGGGTAATCTGAGGGATCGCTCAGCACGGCGACTCGGGAGAAGTTCTTCCCAGCGGCTCTGAGCAGTGCAACCCCGCCGATGTCGATCTCTTCTATCGCATCTTCGGTGCTGACGCCTTCTTTGGCTACCGTCTTGGCGAATGGGTAGAGGTTGCATACCACGATCTGTGGAAAAAATAAAATTATCGAGCTTGAGAAAGTTCCTACTGCTTAACAAGATCTTATGTTAGCCAGCTTAAGTCTTTGCATCCACGACGGTCCAAAGAAATGGAGAAGTAAGAAACATGTAGCACGTCGAGTAAACCAAGTAAATCTTGCATTGATGACAACAGAACTTGGTAAGACTTTCATTTTTTTATGGAAGAGGGCAACAGGTAGAGATCAAGCCAAGGAGCTCCAGGCCCTCGTCTCAAAACTGAACTAAGGCCGCGACATCTCATAAGTGAGATAGTGGTCAAGGACGAAGGACCAACTATTTTAGAATATAGAGATAGTGGAGGGAAAACGCAATAGGGGTCCTCACTGTCAGAGAGCAGGCGATGAGTAGATAATGGTTATTATTTTAGTATTGTCCCGCTATTTCTGAAAATTAGACAATCAGTAGCGATCTAAGATGATTTACTCTGCTTACAGACGGCACCACAACGTTGTGCTCAGGTGGCAATATGATGAAGGGCGAAAAGAGAAGACAGAAGAAAGAAGCGCTCGTGTGGACTCTTGTGGGTGAGGTAAGAGCCCCGCAGAAAAAGTCGGTCACCTCGATCGGCGGCCCACCCCTAGCTCTACAAAACTAACCTTCTCGGCAGGAACTACGGCCAGATGCTACATCCCCTGCGGGAAAGGCACTCGGGACCCTTGGGTGTGTGATGCCCAAACATATTGTGACAGGGAAAGGGCCCGCCACAATATGCCCCTGAGAGCAGCGATGAGTAGATTTGGGTTCTCACTGATCCATTCCCATCCCTGTCACAAGCCAATGGATACGCCAAGATAGAAGTCAACAAGCACGAAATATTATATATACGTACATTGATGGGAGTGATGCCGTGAGATTCCAGTTCAACCATGTGTTCCTTGGTGGCTTTGGCAAGGATGGCGCCGTGTACGTTAGGGTGAAGCGTCTTCACTCTGCCGCCCAGCATGCTGGCCACTCCTGTCACATCGCTCACTTCTTTCACCTGTAGAAAAGAACTATAAAATTAACCTAATTATAACAACTCTTTTTAGGCAATGCTGTTCAAATTAGCCTTGATCTTTTATTTTAATAATTAGATTAGATAGGCGGCAGTAGACGAACCAAAAGGCCCATTCCCAAAAAGACACCGGGATTTACACCCCGATCCTCTATGAGCTATTGCCATAGTAGTAGTACAAATAACAACCACGAATCATACCTTAAGAAGGAAATCATCTTAGCTATTACACTTGGGACTATATAAGAAATCTGCGCATCGGCAACCTACTAGTGTCGCCACATGTTAATAATTAATTAAGGCTGATGCACAGATTCAGAGAGGCTAATATAGTCGAAATGCGCCATCTACTAATTTGGGAAGCCTTGCTTCTGAATGAATTTAGGATCAATTTGACTAGTAAAAGTAACTCAACTGAACTTCCAGAGAGTGTTATGAAGTTGCTTCCCTTCTTGTGGTATACGTATTCCGCTGTAATTTAGATCCTGTACTAGAAGGCTAAGATTCTCACCAGCCAAAGAGCAAACTGTGTCCTCTACCTTCCGATATATAGGGATATCTGGTTTGTGTTCTTGCGTTCAGTAAACATGGGTATTATGACTACTACTAAAACGCATATTTTCATATAACATGTTTAATGTTCCTGTATGGAGCTCGGGACTTCGAGCCTCTGAGAACCGGCACGGGGGCCTGCGGTCCTCAGACATCGGCTAGAAGTGATCTGGTCTGGGGTCCAGTTCGTCTGGGCAGAACAGTGACACACTCAGCAGAGCTGCAAAAAAAAGTCAGTAATATAATTTTTTTTTTTCGGACTGCCTCCCAATTATGTCATTGCATATCTAAATTTACGCCTCTCTTACCACGTTAAAGATGTTTGAAGAGGCAGAATGAAAGAAGCTTATACTATTTATGTCGATTATTGTGCAAAATAAGCATAAAAGAGAACCTCGTATGCACACAGCAAGAAGAATAACAAAACCACAGCTGCTAGCGCAATGTGAAAAAAGAAAACTAAGCACGGTAATCAGAAAGAGTTACGTTGAGTAGTTTAACCTTCCGTTTCCACTACAAAGGCAAGCTCACAAAGGACGAAAGAAGACGCATATCATATCGTATGCCGATAGCAATGTGGACCCTGTGCACTAATGTGTTCCCACACAGGATCAATACGCATTTATACAGCAAGTGAGGAGAGATAATTATTAGATTCAGTGTTTTACCACCCAAGATGCACAGAGACGATTCAAGAGTGAAAGAACTACAATGTATTAACGCTTCTCACCAAAACGAATATTTTGTCTCGGCGTACCTGCCGGAACGTCTCAGTTGGCACAGTGCGCTACTACTGGCAGGGAAATCAGGTGCGAAGTATTTCCAAGAGACGAAAAGAGAAAGACAGAAGGAAACACTAGTGCAGGGGTTCCTTCCAAGGCCCTCTACACGGGAACAGATAGGAGTCCCATGGGATGAGTTGCTTGCCACCATTTGGCGGCCAACCTCGCCGAACACAATGGGAAAAAGGTACGGAGAACCTACCTAGCCTAACAAACTAACCTTCTCAGTAGGAACTGCTGGCCCGGTGTAATGGAAAACGTGCGAAGTAGGTTTTTGTAACCTAGGTTAGGTTAAGAAATCCGTTTAAAAGGTTGTTCATTACACTGTGCCATCGCCGGGTATTTTCTCCCGTAGGAACACAAAGGGAACTTCAAAGTCCTATATCTCAAAAAGTAGAGCCGACCGACAAAAAAGGACTTCATACTTAGAATTTGCATTGAAAAATGAGTATTGAAATATAAAAGAAGACAAAAAATTATACGCCTCTAAAGTAAAAAATTACTGAAGATAATGCCATCAGAATAGGGCCACCACCACACCGGTGCAACAAGTGATGTGCGACACTACTATTAATAATTATAATTTATTGCACGAAGAAAGAAAATCGGATACAGCTTTGACTTTGACTTGCAGTCAACCTCAGTTTTAGGGGCTTTTAAATCAGCCGAAATCTCTCCTCCTCGCCACACTACTCAGAACACCCCCACCATCGCCTAATCCAAGCACCCCCTACGCTTCCCCCAAACCCCCACCAAGAAAGCCTCGAAGCCAGCAATCTACTGTCCCCACCGACGCAATCCAGATCGCACGACACACAGTGCGTTGCTGTCAGTCACAGGCGTCATGTCTCCTGCAAACGTCGAGGTCTGTTGCTTGTTGCGTGGTGTAACTCTGGCCTTAGCCAGCATTCTGAATGTTGTAGTTTTCGTATTTTATGGATTACGGAGTATATTATGTGAAGAAAGAAAACTCTTGGTTGTCTCATAAGGATGCAGGACCCAACAAATCAGGGCGCTGCTCTGATGTATTCATGTTAACAAGTAACATCCTTAAAACTAATACATAGGACAAGATTCGCTGTCGACTTGGGGATTGGCCTTGAGGATGGACCCAAGTAAGCAGTCGGTGTTAACTAAAGAAGAAGCTCTTTCTCGTGTGTAGTACTTTTCACCTTTTCTGTGATAAAAAAGAAAATTTAAAACTTAAACTAGTCATATTACTCTCAGAAACTTCGAAGTAGTAAAACTTTCGACAGACAACCATGTTTAAATACTTTTTCATTTTATACATTTTAAAAATATTCAGAGCTTTGAATACAATATATAGCATATATGTCGTGCGCGAACGATGGATTTGGACAATCGATCGATCGCGCTACGCAAACGATGGATGGTGTAGGTATTAGGCCGTAATTTCGGGTAAGTTGGACTATATCGGGTTTAATGTCGGGTAGGCTAAGGGAGGCAAGGACTGTTTTTTTTTTCATCTTAAAATTTGAACGATCGATCGTTTGCGCAGTGCAATCGATCAATCGCGCAAATCCATCGATCGCGGACAACATATACGCTCTGAAACTTCGAAGTAGAGATACGAAAGAAGTAGCACAATTTGTGACAGACATTCGTGTTTTTTAAATACTCTTTCATCCTATGCATGATAAAGAAAATACAAAACTTAAAATTGACATATTACTATATGAGACTAGGAGGTACCTAGGTGCGCGTTGAATTGAAATTAGTGATTGCGATTTTGCGAAACGTGCTTAGTCTATCTGCGATAAAAAGAGAAAATCTAAAACTAAAACTAGATGTGCTACAGTTTGAAATGCGGTGTGCTTTCTCCTAGGTGTTTAGAAAGAAAATAAGATAGACGTACTACAGTTTGAACTAGGGCACTCTTGAGAAAGAAAGAGAAAAATCAGTTATTTTCTCATATGGATGCTGTGTCCAACGCTAACTTGGGAATTATTTTTATTATTATTATTATCATTATTATTATATTCCAGGTTTTACCACGGCAACAATACCATACGACGTGATCCAAGTAGTGAAACTCAGTCTATTATGACGTATCGGTATAGGAATGTTTTATCACGGCATTCCCGCCGGTAAGTCTCAGTTGGCCAAGTGCTCTACAACTAATGGCAATAGCTCATAGAGGACCGGGGTGTAAGTCCCGGTGTCTTTTTGGGAATGGGCCTTTTGGTTCGTCTACTGCCGCCTATCTAATCTAATCTAGTGGGAGATAAAGCGTAACGAATAGCAAAAAGGCATGAAAGAGTAAAAATTTCCCGAGGATGACTATCTCGATCGACAGCCCATGACGGAACAGAAGGGGATATTCAGAGAACCTAAGAAACTGTACAAAACTAAGTCTCTCAGCAGGGATTGCAACATCCGCTGCGGAGAAGGCACTTGGACTAACTGAGGAATAATGCTCAACACTAACATGAGAAAGTTATCATCGAATTTGTTGAGAGTCACTGGTACAATACCTACATATTATTAAATATCATTATTATAGTGTGCAGAAAACAATAGGATAGGGCAAGATGTCGCGCACTAGCAAACACTTTGGTTACAAGGTTTCCAAAGTAGGGTGAAACGTGCTGCTTAGAAGATTTAAACCAGCTAGCCATTTTTTCCAAGAGTGAGAGAGAAACGGGCATTTGTGACAAGAAAAATTGATAAACCATGTGGTGTCCAGCAAATTAGGAGCGTAGCGCCCTACAGTATACATTCTTATTCATACCATTTTTAAAAACTAATGCATGGGATAAGCTACATTTGTGAAGTAAGATTGATTGATTCGCATTTTCTTATGTAATATCTTATAAAATAAAATCTAGACCAAGAGGAAAAAATACATAATACAATTTGAGATGCGATGCGCATGTTATGTGACGTGACATATTTATGCCGTTTATGACAAAGACTGAATAAAATTACACATCGAAATATACATAGTACCTACGTCTACAAATGTGAATGTGATGGACGTTACGCAACAGTGTGGCTGTGATTGTAAGATAGACAGAGAAATTACGCATCAGAAGAAACATGGTACATTCACAATTGCGCTGCAAGTTACGCAACAGTGGATTTGCGAATATTGATATTGTGGATGTACAGTAATAAAAAACTAACAGCAAAAGTGGAAGATATTACTTATTGGCATTTATACTGTACTGAATATAGTAAAAAGCTAATAGCAAATGTAGAAGATGTTAGTTATTGAAATTGCTACTACGGTACTACGGGCAGAAGAGTGTGCCTCTTTCACTTAGAGAATTTACCGCAATTCATCTAGAAAATTTTAGCACAATTATTGAAGTCGCTCGAAGTGTGATAACACTAGACTGGTGAACAGATTATACCCAGTTACAACCTGTATGGAATTGGGAAGAGCATTCCAAAGCTTGGTTCCAGAAATACAATTAAAGAGCTCGTTTACCAGCCTCGTTTCTGGTGTAGGACACTTGGAGATGCTTTCGCCGAAGAGAGCGTCCATTAATTTCACTGTTAGGAGTAAATTGCACAACCTCGGCATTTCTAGGAGCGCCATTCAGTGAACGAAAAACGTACTGGGCCTCATACCTATAACTCGAATTTCGTGCTAACTCGTGGCCACTGGAGCTTCTCTAACAGTGGGCTGGCATGATCGCGTTTGGAGAAGCTTCCATTGAGAACAACTTTACCTGCAAAGTTCTGGGCTTTTTGTACTTCTGATATCAGATATTCAGGGGCTCTAGCCCAGATCAAACTACAGTAGTTGAAATGAGAGAAAAGAAGCGAGTTGATTATTATTAGGCTAAAACTTCACACCCAGGCCTCCACGGACAGGTAATAACCGAAATGAAGCAGTTTGCAACACCGGGAAGCCCGAAACGCTGCTAAAGAAAATCCAACAACAAACCATTAACTGCTGACTTAAACGCCTGCAGATCAACACGACCGGAAGCTGATGCCGGCAATGAATTCCAAACCGTTAGCCTAGAAGGAGGCTGGATTTTTGATCTAATATATGTATAATTCTATGGAGAAATATTAGCGTACTGTTCACGGTGTTGCATAACTTTTGAATGTGATCGCGAAACGTTAAATGTTTATATATTCAGACCACAAGCGATCTGACAACATCGCGAGGGCTGATGATAGAGTTGTTAAAAATGATAGAGAAAAGACGCGATTGCTTGCAGAGTCTCTGAATGCCTAATACAATCACTGGCCATAGACCGCAACAGTACTTGACTCTTAGGTCTGACGCTGGCGGCCAAAAGTCGGCAACGGAAAAATGGGATTTTCTTGGGAACTATTCGTTTCCCCTATCTAATACTGAAGAAAAAATTCTAAACCAAACACTTTTCTTGCGGAAAAGGTATCTTGGATACGGCGGGGACGCAATTGGGCGCTTGCCTGCATGACCGTGTCTGGACATGTTCATAATAGCTCTTGAGAAAATCCCAGTTTTCCCATTTTAGCCGCCAGCGTCAGAGGCCACTTGGACCTAAGAGTCAAGAACTGTTGCGGCCTATGCACTGGGTTTTATCCGTATTAAGTTTCAGCCCATTTAAATCCTAGGCCTACCATGTTTTTAAGTTTTTGCGAGAGCTTTCTTGCTTGCTTTTCCTTCTCCATCTCGTGCAAAGGGAATTGTCATTTGGACATCATCGGCATACATAGAGAAGGTGCATTCGTGCTGGTCCAGGGGGATGTCATTGAAGGATATTGCTGCCACCTTAGGATGTGAGCATATCGTTCCGGAATTCCCTGTTTCAATACATTGCTGTAATTCGTTAGCCTGCTTGGTAGTAGACGGACGAACAGGCTCATTCCCAGCGAGAAAAAGAGACCAAAGATCCGGCCCTCTGTGAACTATTGCCGTATACACTGCACATTGTAACCTCTCTGTGAGCTAAGAACGGATCAATAAAACCGGTAAACAAATATCACTTCAATAGTTATGAAGAAAAAAATTAGGAAACTTGTCCGTAATACAAGAGGTTTGTGGTGCGTTTGAACATCGAGGACAAGTGACAGTCGGCAGGTGACCGCACAGTAGAATTTATTTCACCTCATATTGTAGTTAAATCTAGGCTATGATAAAAGCTGATGACGCCCGTTACTGCTCAGTATTGACATAGTAAACAAGAGCTTCACTAAGACACGACGGTCTGTAACCATGGTATAAGTACGTATTACGTAATTATACCAGCAAGGTAAGACAATCCTTACGAAAATAAGAAGATAGGGTAATGTCTCAATTACCGAAAGCGTTTCTATTACCGAACGCAATAAGATTCCTACCTATATTCGGTAATAGATGGGTATTCGGCAATTGAGACATTACCCTAGTAGCTATGAAAATCCCATGGATATGCGACAGCGACGCAAAATTGGATAAGGTAGGCCTCCTTAGGTACCAGAATGAGGCCTAAGGTCCAGTCTAGAATATTTACTTATACAACTGCAAAACATTTCAATAATAATGTTTTGCAGTATTAAATCCCTCGCACTAAATAAACAAGTAGATAAAACAAAATTAATGAAAGAAACCTATCTGTACGTACCGTATCCCAGAGCGTTTGCAGACTTCTCCATTGCAGAAAAAGGTGAAATAAGGACCCAAGGCACTAACCTATCACAGCCAAAGTGAAACACCGACTGAAGAAGAAGATACCCACGTGTATCCGTAGTTACCAAGCGCGCCAGGGAAGCGGGTCTGCCCCAGGCAATACTCCTCTGCATCGCCTCAACGAAGACAGTTGACTGTTCGCTACAGGCTGGACATCCGCTCACATTCTTTTCTAGCAGCCAGTAGAGTGTCATGAATGAAATAAAGAAAAACGCTTATGGAAAGAACATTACTTTGTAGTTGAGAGTGTTAAGATCGATTTTTGAAGTGTTGGTGTATCCTCCATTCATAAAGAGGAAATACTGTGAAAATTTTTGGCTATTGCATTTGGTATATAGCACGGTCATTACCACCACCAAGGAGGTTATGTTTTCGTCGGGTTTGTCAGTCTATCTGACGGTTTTATGGCTGTCTGTCTTTCTCTCTGTCTGTCATCGAGATAACTCAAAAAGTTATCGACCGATTTTGACGAAATTTACAAGAATTATTTGGAATAGTAAGAGGAACAGATGATTAACTTTTGGTGAAGATCCGTCCATCCGTTTGTTTGTTTGTCTACCTCATTTTTCTCCGTGCTAGGCCCTATAACTCAAAAAGTTACGGGCATATTTTTATGAAATTTACATGAATTGTTGGGTATATTATGAAGAGTAAATGACAAAATTTTTGTAGCAATCCGTTTGTTTGTTCGTTCGTTTGTCACGGTTTTTCACTTTATGCTTGGTAGCACAATAACTCAAAAAATAATGAATGGAGCTTTATGAAATTTGTAGGAGTTGTTAGTAATGTATAAATGATTAATTTTTTGATGGAGATCGGGGGTTGTTCGTTTGTATGTGTGACTCATGTTTGTCAAAATGCTTGTTAGCAGCGCAACTCAAAAAGTTATGAACGGATCTCCAAAACATGTACTGAAGCTGTTAACGCTATTGAAGGGAGCAAATGATTAGATTTTGGTGTTAGTTCAGAGAAGATCATAGTCTCAGAACCAATTTTTCGTAACCGTTGCCTTGCTTGGCGGAGGTACGCGCTGTCAGAGTGCTCTAGTTAACAATGCGTCAACTTTTTCATTTCATCAGAAAATTATAGTGCAATACTTTAGCCGTATTTTTACCCTGCGTTGGTTTTGTCATGTCTACTTCAGAGCAAATAAAAAACATTAATTTCACATTCGCTTTCTGATAATTATATTAATAGTAAAATAACATATTAATATAAAGGTTTCAATGTGCAGAAGTATGTCTGTTAACCTCGAAGGCATAGTCACTAGAGCAACAATTGCGTCGGTGTCACGTAAAACCCTTTCGAGTCAGTGTTTTCTTGAATCTAATGTTATGAATACAATTCGAACTTATTAATGTAAACTATGTGTTAAAAGATTATCTTCATATATCCGTCACTCATAATTTCTAATCTCTTAAGTTTTTGAAACCATTATGACAGCATTCAATGAACATTAAGAATTGACGAGCGAGTTCCTCGCTCAGTTCAGTATCATTAATTGCCTAAACTTATGCACGAATCAGTAAAACGATTCTTAAACAAAATAAAAAATGAATATTTACTTTTCAAAGAATTGACATCTTCCAGCTATCGTCAGACTGAATTTCTGAATCCTTGGGAACATAAAAAAGTGTCTGGTGCAATATTTACTACAGTTTTCCTACACTACAACTTTCAAGTCACTCGTATCAGAAAGTGTAACGATGTAGTAAGATGTCGAGTATTTCTCCAGATTTGAAATGCATTAAAACTCAGAAACTGTGCCCGTTTCTGCTGTGTGAACGGACACACCAACGCTTTTGGACACTGAGTTGAGTGAACAGCTTCATTTGGCTAGCGTGTGAAGAAACCTTCATAATAGACTGAGTTTTTCAAAGTAAAATAGTTGTATTGTTGCATCTGAAAGTCGCTCATCCTGAATCTTGCCACAGCTTCATATCTCTTGGGGACAAGGTCGCAGTACTTCACTAATTTAATGTAAGACTGAAGACTACATCTGCTTGCTAAAGGAAAAAATTGTGCACTACTACGTTCCGGGATTTGTAAAAGTCCTGACCTGTTTTGTATTTTAAAAGTGTGAAACTCATTTCAAAGACTTGATGAAATTTATTGACAATGACTCATTGCTAAACTATTTCAGATAATATAATAACTGGTAACAGTGCTCATTTTTATTCATTGTTAGCAATGGAAACAAAACAAATAAAAAAATAAAGATAGCAGCTCTCCTTCGCGCGAGTCACCAGAAGGCGGACTGTGTTATAGGTTGCAAAATGTCAGTTTATCAACGGTGAAACGGGTCGAAAACCGCCTTCAGAATAATGAAAGCCTCAAAGATCGACCACGTTCAGGCAGACCACAAATTATTCGACGGAAGAATGTTCGGAGAGTCTTAGAAAATGTTCCAAAACTCAAAATGACTGAATTTGTTAGAAGAAGATTTCTGTGTCAACCGTGTCAAGAGCTGTAAAGAGTGAAGGTGGAAAGAGCTTAGAGCGTCAGAAAAGACCGCTGCTAACTGCTGACATGGTTAAAAAGCGCCAAGGGCGATGTTCCCGCCTTCTTAACGACTTAAAAAGTCATGGAAATCGAGTCATCAGTTTCTCAGTTGAGCAGAACTTTACCGTGGATCCCGTATTCAACAAGCAGAACGATCGAATTGTGAGCTTTGCCCAAGACATCTCTGATGTTCGTTATGTCTCCACAACAAAGCATCCGGCATCTGTGATGCTTGACGTTGTGGCCTCCAATGGAGAGAAGATGCCTCCAGTGTGGTTCAGGGGCGGTTACAGGTTTATAAGGGCTGAATACAGGGATATCATGGCCACAAAAGTTCTTCCTTGGATCAGAAAAATCGTCAAAGATGGAGATTACGTGTTTCAGCAAGATGGTGCACCAGCGCGCACGTCGAAAACAGTCCAAAACTGGATGAGCCAAAATATGACTTTCTAGCCCAAAGACTTCTGGCCCCACAGTTGCCTGATCTCAATCCTCTGGATACAGCGTGTGGCTGCATATTAAGAGTAAAGCATTCAAAGATCGCCACAACAACAATGGGGAGCTGAAAGCCTCTGTGAACAGCACTTGGGCCCAGATGAGGAAGGACTACGTCCGTAATGTGTGTAAGGACTTCCGACTACGATTAGGGCGTGTCATTGCTGCCAATGGAAGTCCTATTGAATAACGATGTTGTTTAGATCATAATAAACTAATTCATCACAAATCTTGTTGTATTTTATTATAAGCAAAGCTTTTACGAACTTCGGATGGCAAATTATGAAAACAGGTCAGGACTTGTGCAAATCCCGGTATAATAAAAAATCACGCAATATTTGATGCACTTATATGTACCGTAAATTAAGGAGAGTTAAGTAATCGCGTATCGCTGTCAACCGAGCTTGCTCTCTAGAGACAAACGTTAACTCTTTACAGAGCAGCTGAAATGCAGCGGTCGTTGGAATAGCATTATGTAAGTAACCACATGTGATCACTCACCGGGTAAAGAGTTGCGCTATTTCATCCGCTGTATTATGGCCACTTGATGTTGCACAGCTTTAGCCAAGTATTGGATATAGGATTTGCTTTCAGCTTTACAATATGTACACGTCCCGCGGTAATTATATCCCGCTATACAATATATAACAATGAAGTCAATATACGTACAATGACAGCTCCAGGGAGGTCTAAACAATGACATTCCTCCTAGAAGCTAAAATTAATGTTTGTGGTTAAAATGCTGCTCATTCTTTCTTTCTTATTTTTTCTTTCAGTTGCTGCGTATAATGAACGCGTTGCTGTGATAATATGAATGATAGCAGTGCTCAATATACAGGCACTGCGATGATTAATTAAGAACTGTCTTCAACCATTGTAATTTCCTCTCTTTTATTGTATTTTCTTCAAAATTTGGGCTTCTCGTTCAGTCAGTTTTTTTGAAAACTGTAAATATACAGCTTTTTACAAAATTGTAGAGTGTTTCCAAGTATCATGAAATATATATATATATATTTTTTTTTTGAGAAAAAGCGTTGCTCATCATTCTGTGAATGACGTGTGAAGGAAACATCGACCACCAGATGGCGCGTGCACATGAATGCCTGGCCGAGCCAAGTTGGCAGGGTTCGTGCGAGCAGCACAGTGCTACAAGCACTCAATGAGGATAACAAGGACCTGATTCTACAGTACGATAGCGTGGTTCGTCTGTTCGTACGTTTGTCGGTAATACTTGCGTCTTAATTTGCTAGTTGTGCCGGCCATGCTGAGCGGGAAATATTATGGGCGTGCTCGATTCGCCTCACTGGAGTGGAGACAAACTCATCCATTGACATCCAGCTTCAGCTTCTCCTGAAATTTACCACAGCGGAGCGAGTTTCATGTGTTAACCACAAGCCGACTACTCTTGAAACGACCACAAACTCTACCCTGCTGAAAGTTGATCGAAAATGGAAAATATTGCACTGAGGATTTAAGCCCGGACAAGTTAACCCTAGCGGGACTAGTTTATCTGGATTCCACTCATCCCAGTGATGGATTCGAATGCCTCCTGGTCCAACTAAGACGAACAGGCCTGAGACATAAGTTTCAGATATGATTTCATTGTACTCTCTCGAGTCGTTAGACTAATGCTTAGCATCGATGACGCTTTTGGCATTCTACTGCGCCGAAATTACGCACTCGGGGATTGACTTGGCTGAACTTCATACACTGACCCTTAATCCGGTACTCTTAGACTTCCTGAAACTCATGCTTGCTCCATAAGGGGCACGTTTGACTGGGCAGTGAAATTAACCCTTGACTTGTCCGAATCTTGAGACCTGTGCCCTGACTTCGACTCGTTCATTTATTTTCAGGAGCTAACTCTTGATCATTTACCTGTGAGGCTTCCATGAACTACTGCAGTTAACCTCTTCGATCTTTCAAGTGCATTCGACACCCTCAACAAAGATATTCTATTGCGCAAATTAGAACTGTTTGGTGTCTCGGAGGAGGGGGTGTTCAGTGGATCAGTTCGTTCTTGTCGGATCGTCAACAAAGGGTCCGAATCAACAATGCACTGTCGAATCCAAAAAGAATAACGATTGGATCACCACAGGGGTCCATTCGAAGCCCACTGATCTTCCTCATGTACACCTGTGACTTGCCAAAGTGGGTGGAAGGAGCTGGACTGACATGCTTCGCGGATGACACAAGTCTATTCGTGTCCGGAATAAAACGTAGCGACATTATTGAGGACGTTGAACGACAGTCAGAATCGCTATTCCAGTTTTTCGCATCGAACGATTTATCAGCAAACGCAGAAAAGACGGCTTTCGTATACGTCGGGAAGCATTCAGATGATGTCCTAGGGATCCACTTGAGAGAGCACTTTGTCGAAGAGTCAAAAACTGAAAAAATGCTCGAAATGTGGATTTCTAATCAGTNATCAGACCCAGTTCTTTCAGGCGGCGTTCATACGACTTGTTTCTCAGCTGAGGTATCAGTTTCGTTGCTCTGCGTTGGACTCTTTCCATGTTATCGATATCTTTAAAGAGATGTGGTGAAAATGTGGCATGGAGTGCCTACATGCCTGAGAACCACGTACTTTCGTCATAATTTTCTTTCTTTCACCGTTATCAAGATATTGATTCCCAGTCAAAATAACTCATCTCTGAGCAAACTCTACAACGTATTTCTGATTACAGCCGCTGTGGAGGAGCGAAAGCCGACTGTATAGCAAACAACTGAGGTCTCTACTGCAAGTGTGTCCGCGTGAATCCCAATCAGTCGGTTCGGAAGGAAGTGGGCTCCAGCGCCCCTCCGACTGTTGCAGCGAGAGGTCCTGCTGAGCAGCAGCTTGTGTGTTGGTTCGCGTTCCAGCAACAGGCTTGTCCATATAAACTGAAGAGACACTGCACTTTTATGATGACCAATTAACTATTATCATATCGTACAGTTCAGGCCTCCGTTTTTGCTACAATTGCGATCAAAAGGACTTATAGTACGTCGATAAAATCATGGAACCGACGCACGAGGGAGTTTCCACACCGGATCAATGCGTACGAGAACACCGCGTCAGAAAAGAAGAAAAACGCAACAAAAAGTAATCAACAGAGAAGTATGGCAGTCGTGGGAAACAAACTGAACATGAGAGAACGTCACGGAGGCATAACTCCGGTGAAGGTAAGCTATGGGAGCCTCAGAAGGCGCGACGCCCACAATGTAGAACAGACTAAGCTAACTCACCCAACCCTAGCGCATCCTATAGGCTACCTACTCGTTGAGGGGAACTCTTGACAAAGACCCTAACCGATATTAAAGAAAAGGTAGACAAAGCTAGAATGTCACTGTTGAAAAAACACGTGATTTGTACGCAATGCTCAAAACAAATAATTACCAGCTATTCAAGATATCATAATTACGAAGTATCACTAACTGCGATCTTTTTTCACAATGACAATATTGCTTTCTCTACTTTTTGCAGCTGTGATGAGGCTCCTCACTGGCAGGAAGAGATCAGATCATATTCGAATACAACAGCGAAGTGGTCCTCGCCTGGCGCCAGCAGCTTCTTCAGCACAGCGTTCCAGCCCTGGGCGTCTACTCCAAAGTTCGACTTACAGATTTGGATCCAGTTTGTGCTCAGATGAGTTCACTCCAGGTGCTCATGAACGATGTGATGAGGCTCCTCACTGGCAGGAAGAGATCAGATCATATTCGAATAGAACAACTGATCGAGGAAACTGGATTCTTGTCAGTGAACCAGATGGCAGCGAAATCCATTTTGATGGAGACCTGGAAAATAAAAAAATACAAAATTGAACCGTGTTCGTCCATGCTCTCTTCAAGACCAATCGAAGAACACCAGCCAACGACGAAATCTCAGACGAAAGAGGAAATTCAACTTGCCGGCGTCTGGAAACGAAAGTCGTTTGTGACGCAAGCACAAAAGCTGTGGAACCTAAATCCCCAAATTAGCGACGTCGACAAGAAAGAAGACTTGAAACGGATTGTCCACAATATAGTAAAGTTGTTGCCCATTTAAATGGAAAATCTTGTAAAATATCGTACACCTGTACGTAAAAGCTTGGTTCCTATAACTAAAACTTATATGAACTATACGCTTGAAATAAAATTACATTACATTACATTACATTACTTTACATTACATTACAACTTAGTCTTAATCCGTAAAATGGTGATGTCAGTCTGCTCTACATAATGGGACTCCCTCTAACACCTACAACACGAGTCAAAGTGACGAAGCTAAAGTTTCTGTCTGCATTTCCGATCATGTCACGTTCGATTAGGTGGTCAATGTTAATCTATGCCAAACCCACTTGACTTGACTTGGCTGGAAATGCACACAGAAACTTACGACTCGTCACTTTGTATGGTGTTACAGGTGCAGGAAGGAGTCCCATTTTGTAGAGCAGATTGAAATGTTTGTTTTACGAAGCAAGACTAAGTTTATGAAACTTAAATCTACGATTCGAAGCTGGTGTACCTGTTGGAAGATTCGGATGAGTCAAGCCTCAAAAGCTTAATTTCGCTGCCCAATCGAACGCGCCTTAAAGACCCCACACTCAGCCCTATCTAAGTTACGAATGTAATTAGTAGGGCCTTAAAAACGTCTGAAGCTTGATAGAAAGTGGATCGATAAGCAAACAAATAACGACTAAATGAATCAGCTAGAACGCCTCATAACTTGAGTCCATCACCAGCGGTGGGGGCAAATTCGACGAAGTAATTCTTGATGGCCAGCTATTCTTAGTTTTTCATTTGTAAGCTTTGTCCAACAAGGTCAGGGCAGAGCGCCCCTCCTCCCCTTGAGATCTCTTAATTATATCATAGGAAAAACAGAACGCCTCGTGACTGAAGACGATCTGCCGCGTAGGAGGCAATTTCGCCCCGGTGGAGGAAAATTCAACACCGTCATTTTTAATGGACAGCTAGGTCTAGATTTTTGGCAATGTCACTTCTTGGTCAACCCACCAAACTCCTTGCAAAATAATATGAATATTGCTCAGCTCCCTCGGCCACTTCTTGTATAGCCAGACAAATATACAAATATATACTTAAATCTTCAACGAAAACATTATCACCTCTCTCACTTCGTTCGCGGGTGATAATATATACTGTAAGTCAACAAATAGATACTCAGCTGCCTTTATTTTAGCGTTTTGTTATTATTTTTTTAACAATTAATTATTACTAATTACATTTTCTACCTTCTTTGTCTGTGCGTCAGGCTCACCGTTTGTTACTTTGAAATATCTGCTTTTTCCTTCTTTTACTCTTTTGTTCCTGTTGTTTTCCTTTTACATTTTTACTCCATATCCCTGACCCAACATTCACTTCATTTCTTCACTAACTGCAGAACAGATGAGCCATTGAAGGTGGGCAAATGCGGCCATTTACAGGGTAGCCCCAAGAGTGATATGAGCCGAAGTTCTGCGGATTACAGCAGTTTTTGCTCTTATGATTGTGCCGCGAATGGTCGCAGATGTTCGCCTCTGATTAAGCCCACTCCACACGCACGCATGACTTGATGTGACGATGCGTAGCTCGCACATCGTCCCCATATATATTTAAAAAAAGTTGTGCCTGCGTCTGCATAGTGTAGCCCCAGTAGTAAATATTTTATTTTTCCACGTAAAACCTGTTGGCGGAACTGGCTCTAGTTTAAGAGTCTGCTTCGTGGAAGTCTCAAAGAGGGAATCCTTGTCAGCCTTGTTCAACAGAGTAAGTTGACTTTTAGGCACTGACGTAATTTCTTATGGTTTCTAGTCTTTGAGAATTTAACTCTTCAGTCAGTGAGCTCTGAGTACAAAACGTATTTTCGAGAGACCTTCATTGGCTAACCGTTTCGTCTATTGGCGTAGCGAAGTCGAACCCTTGGATCTTGACTTGTTTGAAAATTCAGACAGACGTGTTAGTTTCGCCGTATTGAATTATATGTATTGTAAGTTATAAAAGCCGTGCCATTACATTCGGGACCGCTGAGAACCTCAGGTTACAAAGCAAGACTGAACTTTGGGAAGTCTCAAAAATATTGAATTGAGCGTAAGCAACTGAAACTCGATTGAAACGATCGAACCCAGCTTACCTGAAGACCTAAAGTTCTAGATAATTCAGCCTTCTAGGCTGAATTTTTTCATTCAATTAATAAGCTTAAAATAAAATTTTTTAACGAGGAGGATGAGCTAGATGTCTCAGATTTAAGCTGCCTGTAAGGAGCTTATCATGTATTCATTGTTAAGCTTCACTATTACATTTCCCTTAGGAATAACTCAGTTTCGAACATGCCATTTATTTTACACTGGGTATTGAAGGACTAAGGTCTAAATCCCTGGGCGGATTTTTTTCGTTATTTCTATAGTGTGCCACCTGGAACAGTAACATCAGCTAATCTGAATATTATAGGCATGTATCTCACGCCTACGGTGGCGGGCAACGCCTTAAAATTTCTGACTAAGACAGACCCAGAGCCTGGGACAGCGTGGGAGTAGCTGACGGACATGGCAACGACTTAACGATGAGGTCCATGCCCAGAGAGACGCCAAAGCCTGGTCTAGGGTTCCGTCACAGCTGTTGCCGTCATGTAAACGCTTACGAGTTATAGAATTCGTTGGTATCCAACTGAAAATGCAGCAAACTTGTCACAACGATATTAAGAAGGCTACGTAAATTTAGAACCTATTATCATTTTCGTCGAGCGGATACTCTACGTCAATCACAGATGATCAAAATACTGCACTAACAAAATAATACATAGCTATTGTGGACTTGCTGAAGAACTTACTCGTATTACCTCCGCCGAGGAGGTAATGCTCTGCCTGGGCGCGTTATTTCATTATTTGTTATTCTATCCGTCTGTCTTTCGGTTAGCAACCAAACTCAACAAGCTGCGGACAGATCTTCAGGAAACTCACAGGAACTATTAGGAATTTCATGAGGAACAGGGGATTAAATTTTGGTAATGATACGTCTGTCCAGTCAGTCCGTTTGTTCGTCTCTGTGCCTGTTATTCTACATCTTAGTACCATACAGTAACTCAAAAAGTTATGGATTAACCTTTCTGAACTGTTAGGAATATCAAACAAGAAACCCTGGATTCTATAGACCCTTTTGAAATGTTCATTATCACTTCGTTCCTTGCAGGAAGTGTCTCTTCTCGAAGTAATGCTCCGGCTTACTCACATATTTATTTCCATTATTCGTGTGCCCTTCAAAAATTCAACCCTTCAATTTAGAAACGTGTAAATAGGAAGATATTACGAGCCCCGAGGAGAATCCATGATCCGGACGACGTACTTCAACGATCAGTCTCAGGGTGCATAGGGTTATATCTTAACTGATTGATGCTTGATGATTCTGCGAAGGCAGAAGACACATGCGTACAAGAATCCTTGTGAAGCAAGTGTCGATCATCCAGGGCTCCTTCTCTGTAAAGTACATTTTTCTATTTTTTTGCCTTCTTCTAAATATTAGTAAAGTAATTTAGGCACTGGAACTGTTTGGAAGTAGAAGGGCAGATAAACATCTCTGCATCCCATCTACACCAAGAACAGGATATTTATGTGAAGTGTAGTTTTTATCTTTCAAGCGTTCCACATTTCCAATATGAATTGGAATATGTAGTAGACCCACTTTCCAGAGTAAATAAATTAGAATTTTAAACTACATTTTCCTTCTCCTCATTTATCAGCTCATCTAGAGGGACGCTGCCCGTATCAACGACATTCCAGTAGCCTGCTGGTAGAATTTGGAATAAAGAAGTTCTGTCACATTGACCAACTTCCTGTACATCTAACACCGACGTTCTAGATACCAACAAAAATATTAGTTTAATACTAGAAAACCGAAAACGAAATTTGTGGAAAATGAAAGGCCTTCCTTATAATAGGGTATTATCAGCTCTCCTTAATGTTCAATCAGACCTAGCGGAGCCGCAGTAAAATGCGCTATTGCCATTAGTAGAAGTATTATTATAATTATGCGTAGTAAGCCTTAATAGACTACCAATGAAACCATTATTTTAGGCAAGGTGCCAGCCATAGTGGGCCACTACTGTCCATTGTGCTTTGACACGCAGGTGTTTGAACAGAGAATTCCTGCCACGTTGGGCTACTTTCTATAAATCTAGCCCCGACGCTCTAGATACGACCATAAACTAGTAGTCTTAACATCTAGTAAAGTACACTAACTCAAACATAAATTTACAAATAAACTGATAAGAGTTTCCTCCATGTGAATATTGAGACACACAATGTCCGCACCTGTTCCACTTAGTGAGGACCGTAGACGCATGCGGTGTTGTGTTGATGCTGGTGACGGCGACGACGATGGTGGCAGGTAGTGGTGGCTCGGCACATGAGGGTGCCAAGAATGATGTCGGCCAGTGATGTGTCGGGTGTGCCATGCGGGTGCCATAGTGCCATGGGTGCCGTGAGTGTCATGTGTGCCACAATATGTTAACAATTGTTCTCCTCTTCTGCTCACTACTGTTGTTAATATTACAACAATATACTACTGATGTCACTGCTTACGTTGGGTGGTGCAGTATACGGGGAAATTGAAGTTTGACGTTGGTTATTTGTAGATGGGAATTGCAAGCGTTTATTTTTCCGGTAAATTCATTTGTGCAATTTATGCTTCGTACGCCAATTGGTTAGCACTGTGAGCGTTTTCCAGGTTTTTTCAACTGCTTTAGCTATAGATCTGCAATAAGTGCTGGTCCACTTTGGCTGCAGCTGTGTTTGTATACGCTAAAATAAAACCGATCGGGGCAGTTTCATCTAGATAAGCTAATCTCATTAGCATTTCTAACTAGTCTGAAAATTCTGTCACTGGTGTAGGTTTCTCTACTTTGGAACGCATATCAGGCTTAACTCTCAAGCTTAATATCTCAGAGACGATCTGAGATTCAACCTCATCAAGCATAAGACTCAATCCAGAGTTGCGAAGCCTACGCTCATGGCTAAAGTTCCTGGCAAGTAAAGCAAATGAGATCAATTTATCTTGATGAAACTCTTCGAGTGGATGTTGTTTTGACAGTGTTACATTATTTGTAGCCTCACCAATCGCTTCCCACCACTGCAACAGGAAAAACTACTCTGCCACTTGTATCCAGAGAGCGGGTAGTCCTGAGCTAATAGGATTCAGCAAAAGTTCATCATTCGTTGTGACTGTTCGTTGTTATTGTCTCCGTGTTTTCCACCCCTTAAAAACTCTATAATACCGGATTAACGCTAAGCAATCGGAAGCTCAACTTACGAGTGGATTTTCAGCTCGCACCAGCACCGATACACACTGAAAATCAGTAACACAAACACGGTACAATGAACGACGTGTGAGCCGAATCTCCACCGGTAAGATGACCTTACGATTGGTTTGTATGGCCTCGGCATAACTGACGGCCCTATCACGTCTGTGTATTTACTAAATCATGCAACCTATACACGCTTTCTTTTGTCGCAATTTCACTAGTAGATAATGTCTACTTATCAAGCAAGGACTGCAATTTCCTCCCTCTGTTGTGCGCTTTGCATTAAAATGGAATTTTCGTGTGAACACAGCTATGCCTTCTTGTTCTACGCCGTCTTGAAATTTGTCATATCGCGTATTCAGTTTTGCAGTAGCTAGGGCAGCGCCTAATTGAAACGGTAATTTGTACATATATATATTAGATATCGATTAGAAGCAGTTGAAGAAATTTAGATACCCACGACGCGCGTTTCGTTGTTCTCCAGCTCATCAGGTGGGAGGGTCAACGCAGCGGACTATAGTTGAAAATTGACGAAACATTTGCTTGATTTGAAATTTAATTTATACATTTGGAATAGCCGGTATCATAGTTACACCTTCCTATGGTAACCTCTCTAAATCTCGCAAGCTTTCAAGAACTAAATTTACCAACTTTGACCCTCCCACCTGATGAGCTGGAGAACAGCGAAACGCGCCTCGTGGGTATCTAAATTTTTTCAACTGCTTCTAATCGATATCTACATTCATGCCGTCTCAAGAAAATATATATATGTACTCAGAGCAACAGTGTCCTTTGTTTACACAGAGCATCAGCGTCCATCGTTTACTTAGAGCAGCAGTGTCCATTGCTTGCAGAGAACAACAGTGTCCGTTTTCTACACAGAACAACAGTGTCCATTGTTTACATAGAGCAACAGTGCCCATTATTTAAACAGAGTTACAGTACCCATTGTTTACACAGAGCAGCAGTGTATATTGTTTACGCAGAGCAACAGCGTCCATTATTTACCCCGGGCAACAGTGTCCATTGTTTACAAGAGCATCAGTCCATTGTTTACGCAGAGCAACAGTATCCATTGCCTTCATAGAGCGGCAGTGTCCATTGTTTACACAAAGCAACAGCGTCCCTTGTTTACGCAGAGCAACAGTGTCATTTTTTACGCAGAGCAACAGTGTCCCTCGTTTACATAGAGCAATAGTGTCCATTGTTTACACAGAACAACAGCGTCCATTGTTTATTCGGAGCAACAGTTCCCATTGCTTACACAGAGTAACAGTGTCCATTATTTACGCTCTGCAACATATTTTTGTCCATCGTTTACGCAAAGCAACAGTGTCCATTGTGTCTAAAAGTAGAGCAACAGTGTCCATTGTTTACTCAGGGTAACAGTGTCCATTGTTTACACAGAGCGACAGTGTCCAGTGCATAAGCAGAGCAGCAGTGTCCATTGTATCTAAAAGCAGAGCAACTGTTTCCATTGTTTACACATGTTTATCCTGGTCATTTGTATAAGAAGAGCTTAGAAATAAAGTATAATATATTGAAATAATGTGCCGGTTGCAACGAAATTCCCCCCGCTTTCAAACAATAATTCACATTTGACTTATAATCGTTCATGTTTCTGCTTGCATATACATATTTGTGAGAGGTATTTCACTTGTACATTTTCATCAAACTCTACACTAATAAAATATTTCTGACCTTCATTAAGTTTAAAATTTAGTAAAGGATGAACCTCGCTAATTAATCTCATCAGGTTCGCTTCAGTGATTACCTAACTTTTTCAACCGTAAATAAACTCTTAGCCTTAAAAAAATTTCCATTTTAGAAGACTTTACAGTTCTCGAGGATTTTTTTAAACTCGATGCATTTGGAGCTTTTGTATTTTGCTTTAATTAACGGACAGTTGTGAGGCTTTAGAGAACCTGCGGGAGAAGTTCAACTAATTGCGTGTGTTATCAAAGTATTTCTCTCGAGGTCAAGTCGTCTTTAATTCAAGTGTTTACCAGCGGCGGTGGCGATGATCTCAAAGCGTCAAGGGCCGTCCACTTAAGGCATTAAGCTGCTGCCCTCAGCCTCCTGCTCCCCATCCCCTCATCCTCTGCGGGGCTTACACGGGCAGTTGCAGGGGTACCCGACCCTTGCTTGGATGCCACATGGCACAGCAGCTAACAACTTGTGTATTGGCTTCGGACGAGATCCAGGGGGTGCTACGCACGCGACGTGTTTAGGAGTGTCGCTGTCCGTAACCAGCGAAAGATTACCAACAGTGAGTTATCTCCACAGTGTACGTAACCGCTTTCGGTTGGGTCATTTGCCACCCTTAAGGCGGGTTCACACGATTGGCAAGTGAATGAGATTCCTCAGTCACTTATCCCAACGAGCGGTTGAATCCAAGTAGATGCAACTGAGCGTCTACGAAATGTGTTTTAAAAGGTTAGCTAGCAAAATACATTGTTCAGCAGGTGTCATTGACAAAATTTTGGATATCTCTTCACGTTTGAAAGGAATTAGGGTCAAAAAAATATTTGCACATATGTGCAATTGAAACACACAGACATACACAGCAACGCTCTGGTACGCGTAGTTGAGAAAACGCGTTCATTGACTATACTGTGAACCTGCCTTGGCAGAGAAGAGTACTGCAATTTCGGGCATGTTCCCTCGTCAGTTACGTTGTATACAGTATATACCGAGGCGTTCTGCACTTGAAAGGATGTAAGTTTCGGACACAAAGTATGTAGTACTGCACCTGGTCAGGTGCTATAGTTATTGGAACCAACTGATGCTACAGTTCGATCGATGCAATCCTCGGATGGAATTTGAAATCATACTTAGAAAGCGCCGGACTCTTGGGTATCATATGATATTCTAATTGAAAACTGAGCACGACTTTTACCAAAACGTAACTAGAAGCCCTACCTCGTAACACTACACCCGTGAACAACATTAAAACTTGCCAATAAGTCATGGTACGTAGCTACATGACTGAGGGAAATGTACCGCCACTTCCCTAAGAAGGGTTGGTATCGGTCAATGTCCGGTTTCGCTACAACGGAGATTTTCATGATTCTTATCTGATTCAGGCAATATGAGAACTTTAATGCTTTTTCAAGAACTGATCATTCCGTCGAGATATTTGACTTTGAAAAACTTTCATATTGTTTTTCTATGGGGGAAATAACCAGCAACCCCGTAGGAACGGAACCCTTGCTGCAGAAGCACTTAATCAATTCATCACCACATAAGGACCAAATGAAACGTCGGTTTCTCGTAGCAACACAGTACCACTCTTCGTACTACCTACAATGTTCCTCATAGGGTTCAGTACTGCCGGCCCGTCCTGCACAATCGCAAGCTCAACTTACACTTGAGTGGACGTTCAGCTCTCACGTCCCCCCATTACTCACTGAATTCAGTATCAAGATACCCTTGGAAAGTACTTTAAGTTGAACTCGTTTTGAGCTGCGGTCCGCTCATCAGTTGAGCGTGCAATTGCCTAGCATGGCTCCGGCATATAACAAAGCGCTGGCCCATAAACCGTACGTTCGTTACCACAACGGCCGCCTACAAGAGCTGCAGCAGATCCCTCTGTTCCCGTCCCTCAACAGTGCGGGAGTGGAGGGTCTGAAGCAGCGGTCGTAAAGGTTCCCTCATTGGCTGAGGGTCGACCTTTTACGATGATCGCATGTGTGACTTGTGTGCGGCCTTCTCGAGTCCTGCTGCTGCTGCTCCTAAGATTCCAGCTTTGGCTGTTCCAACTCTATGCACGTGACTAGCAGCTGTAAGGAGCAGTTTTGATTGCCGGTTACACCCTGCAGCTGCACCTGGCAGCTGTAACAAGAAGCTGAAATTGGCAGCAATAATTAGCTTTGAGAGGCAGGTATAATCGCAGTGCCCAGATAATTATTCTTGATTGTGTACGAGCTGAATGGCTTTGGCGTTAACAGTTTCAGCACGACAATTGTAATCATATTGCAGTAAAAAAAACTGCAGTAAATTATTTTTAAGCATATATATTTTTATGACCCACACTTACTACACACAGAAGGTACTTGCATTCAGTCATACCTGTGAGACGAGTCAGACGGCCATATGTCGTCAGGTGTATTCAAAGTAAAAGATACTGTCGATGAGACACTTATTACTTTGTGTTTCGCTTTTCAAATTTATTATTGATAAATCTCACAATATGTCTAAAACTATTACTCGAAGAACGCATGTCATATTCGCTGTGTAAACTTGAACAACGAGAATCAATACTGAAGAAAATAAAATATTAAAATATAATACTTGAAAGATATACAGTATATACATAAATGCCGTTGCTTAAAATGTAATTACAGCTCTAGAAAAAAGCCTTATATGTATGTATAGTGTCACATGTATACATATATACTCTCATTTGTTTCTTACTCCTTTGCCATAGCAGAGTGAATGTGTTTGTGTGCTTGTACGTCTAATACACTAGGTAGGTCAAACTGCTGTATACAGTAAAATAACTTAATGTCTCACAATATCCTAAAACGAAGTAAAAGCAACTTTCAAAATGTAAACTCCAGCAGTGAAATAGTACATTCAGGCCCGTCCAGTCGTGGTATATCACAAAAATATTCGTGCTTTTTTAAATTTAAAATAATTTGTTCGTTAGTGAGTTTCTTTGCAATAGCTGATCCGGTACCTGATCGTACAGTGTAATTACCAACTCGACTTTATATCGAAATTCTTCCCGCGAATCCATGTTTTTGTGAATGAGAAATGTATAGATGTTTTATAACTAAATGAAGTTTGCTGATAACTGTCGAAATGTGCAAGAGTTTTAGAACTAAATCTTACTATAACTTCGAAACAATATATTGATAAATATGAAAATGGGCGGGAGTTTTAAAAGTACTTTTGTGTTTGGTAATTCTTGCTACAGTCAGTGACTAATTTTTGTGCTTTGTGATTGTAATTGTCGACCGCAGACATTCCCTACTTGCTTGAAATTATATTTTCGGTAAAGGATTCTAACTAATGCTTTCGAAAAATTTTGAGTGGAAAAATTGTTGTCAAAGGTAATTTCGAGGTACATGGAAACGACATGAGATGCAATTCTCCTTCCTGGAGTTGAAAAATAGTTTTTGAAAATTTTATTTGTAGTGACATAACGTTAATATGGAGAAGAAAGGGCCTTCAAAATCTGCGAGAAAGAAACGAAGTAGGAAGAACAGAAGAAGAGGCTCTTCTCCACCTCTAGGGAGTAGAGAAGAAACACCGGAAAGGCGCGAAGAACCGTCGGGTAGCGAAGAGGCGTCGGCTGCGGCGGAGACGTCAGGGGCTGAAGAAACGTCGGTTGCAGGAGACTCGTCAGAAGAATTGTTGAAGTCGGGTGATGAAGTTACAGCCGACGTCTCACAATCGCCATCAGTCGAAAAGGCGTCGGCCTCCGACCGGGCGTCGGAGTGCTGCGATGATGTCGCTGAGGCCCAACAGGCACCAGAAGTTGCTACACTGGAAGGTAAGTTTCCTAACCAGCTGTTCTGCCGCAGGTTAAAGTGCCTTCGATGTTCTTACTGGGTTCGAGGTAAACTAAACCATATAGCTTTAACTTTTTTTCTTGCAGCGGTAGCACAAGGCCTCCACGGTGAACTTGTTGCACAGCTCCATATTATTGTTATTATGACAATAACTGCGTACTTGGGCGTCCATGGACAGGTAATAGAACCCACCTGGAGCATAAGCAGCCCTAGGAGTCCCAAAGCTTTGCTAAGAGGACGCTATAAAAAAAGGCTTGCTTGAAAGCCTGCATATCAACACGGCCGGACACGGATCCAGGCAACAAATATCATGCTAACACAGACTTTGGCGTTAAGCCCCTGACTGCACTAGCGAGTTTGAAATCTCGCAGTCTCCAAAGTGAAGGGCTGGGCTTCAGTCACATCTCGAGTGCTTCTCCCAAAGAGCTTGTGGACAGAGACAGAGAGAGAAATGCAACCAAGGTCCCACACTGTTGGATACCTTGTAGAACATGCAGAGGCAAACAGCATCAATGCATATTTGTAAGCTTTGCTTCCATTAGTAGGGACTGTAAAGGATTGTTAGTGACACTTTTAGTATAAGAAGCTATTCGCTTATTCATGAAGAAATAGCAGATATCTCGGTATGGAATTGCGCAGCATCCTCACTTTAGTAGCTAGGAGCCACCACTGCTGGTTGGGATATTTAGTTTTGAGCTTTGGATCCGCAGCCTTAGATCGGGTTTCAGGCAATAGTCATAGAACGATTTCGCATGACACCAGGTCTGGGGAGTCGGATTGTTCATGTCTGACTTCGACTCGTGGCCTTCAGCTTTTCCGACTCTGACCCCCCTCAAATCCTCCAACTCCCCAGCCCTGCATGACAGTGTCGACATGAAAATCCTACAGAATTGTAATCGCAATCCGCTGTAGGATTATTTCTGAACGGTCTCAAATTACTTTTGCGTAGTTGTTGTTGCTCGTATGAGGCAAGTTTTGATAAAGTAACGGCTCCTTACAATAAAAAAGAGCATTATTACAAGAGTAAACTTCTGTCTAAAGTCTAAACTACTACAGTGTGATTCAAATTCAGAAATTCCTACTGAAACCGCCATTGATCTAGCTACATAATCAGAGACAATTTTTCACTCTGGATTAGGATCGAAAGTACCAAATCCAAGCCATGCAAATGATGCGTCGTTAGGAGTTCACTTTAATCATACTGTACTTCGTATTCACTAAATATCTAAGCCCACAGTTGCCGAATTTTGGTTCAAGAAGCTATTTTTAAATGTTTATTTGCGCTGTGAAGATTTTATATTGCCTACAGTCTATGAAACAATAGGGAAAATAATTTAAGATATAAAGTGTGTCTGATCTGTCATATCACTAACATCGTGTACGGCATTAAGGAAAATAATTAGAATTTCACCAAATCAGTCAATTTAGAGAAGAATGCATTCCGGCTCAGAATAACGGTAATGCTTTCTGGAATGTAAATCCTTTCCAGAGAGTTATATGTATAGAGCAATCGTAACGATTAAGGACGTCTTCGATTGGGTCATCAGAGTCTAAGCCAAGCACTCTTCATTTACCTTGTCCGGACCTGCAGGCAGGAACTCTGGCTTTGTCACTATGAATCGCGTTGCAGTTCTTAGAAACTACTCTATTCAGTAAGTTGAACTTACTGAACTTTCCATTTTACGAAGTAAGATTGAGTTCGTGGAAGTCTCACAGGTGCTTTTTTTTTTTTTTTTTTTTTTTTTTTTTTTTTTTT
>LQNS02278169.1:7433746-7445689 GCA_001587735.2 Parhyale hawaiensis | reverse complement strand
TTATTTGTTTTGACGCGTAAATTATTAAATGACCTATCACTACGTACATGTGCATCACGATGTTAGCTCCCAATGTTTTCTTAAAATATACCGATACTGATTGCAGATTCCTGACCACCACTAAAAACATAATTCTTATTAGGAGGGTCGTAATGATCAGGATTTGCAGCAGAAATTCTTATGATTACGACAACCGTCCCTATATATAAACTGCAACTGTTTACCCGGACATTGCCCTACATGCCCGCAGCAATATCAGAGAAGATCCACACAATCTGTCTCACATACACACGAGCAGTTAGCATCCGTAACAGTGTAGGAAACAAGAGAGGACTAGTGCGGGATGTGCCCTCCTGTAACAGAGCACTCAGTTGTCTGCAGGCCACAGTGTACTGTAGGTGTAGCAGCAGCAGCAGCAGGATGTAGACCCTGCTTGTGCAGACAGCGGTCTGACCGCGCTAGTTTGTGTGTGTCAAATGTAAAAGAAAAATCTGTTTCTTTTCTAGGGCAATAGAAGTACGCAGTTCTGAAAGAAAAATCGTTTATTTTTCTAGGGTATAGTGAAGGTGACTCATTCCTAAAGAAAAATTGTATAGGTATACTTCGACTTCGGTGGAGGTATTCAATTCTTTGAAAAAATGTAGCATATTTTACGACAGTGGAGCTAGTCAGACCTTAGAGCCTAATATCGTCGACGTTACACTCCATTTAAGTTTTGTTACCTATCGTTTCTCTTAAATATGATCGAACCGCCGTTGTAGACGCTAAGGGACTAATATAGTAATACATGTGAGTTTTTTGTTGGAAAACATTTGCATTCTTTCTAGTTATGCTATACTGTACGTTGCGTTGCATCTACAGTCAATAAAATCATATAGTGACTCTTCTCATAAAGATTTCATTAGGAGATAACGGGGTTTGAGCGACTCGTTACCTAAGGTGATTTTATTTCACAGGTACAATAATGCTTATTACATGGAAATGCATATTTACTGTACTAAATACATAGAAGTGATGTGGTGCGTGTAACTTTAGTTAATATGACTCAAAATCGATATCATTAAAACACATATATTATATATATATATATATCATTGTTTTGAGATGGCATTATTTCAAATACTGAAGACAACGAAGAGAAATAAGAAATTTGGTTACCAAATTTCTTATTGTGCTTCTCTTCGTTTTCTTGAAGGTGAAGGTGTTCACAGCAGTATAAACATAATATATATATATCTGATAAAATTTTGTATATTCATAGCAGCTCAACTCAATACAGCTTCGCATAGTGATTGGATACGTTACATCATTGCTGGTAATTACGTTAATAAATCAAGTTACACATAAACTCTTTCGTTTTCGTACTAGACAATTAACTATAAAAACAACATAATCAAACTTCCTTGGTTACCTGATACATCCATCGATCATTTAGTGCTTCTTGTTCCAATCAGAAAACGGAATAATGCGTAAACAACCGCGGTTGCGCGGTCGATTCTCTGGACACGGTCGCCGAAATAGATTCGCATGTCCGTGACGGCTGCAGATACTGTATAGCGCCGCCCTGGTCTAGCTGAAAGTTTGAATTAAGCCCACAATTTTTTTCAGCATTGCCTGTCGAACTGAGTCATTCTTTCATTTCCTTGAGCGCAAATATTTATTTGAGACCTCATCCGTCGTATTACATCTGAGCAACCTGAAGAATCACCACCACCACTCTACCAGTAATCACTACCAACAACAACTATCAAACTTGATTTATTGAAAGTGATACTAAATTTTTAGCAAGTTGGGCTACTAGATATGTAGGCTTAGTTTGGTTACAGGGTTAGATCTTTAACTGCGACAACTCAGCCTTTGTTTGAGTTTGTCACAGCCCTTGCAGCAAAGCGAAAGCGAGCGCTATATCGGCGACAGTTGAGGAACTTTTGCGTATCCGCGACGCTCTTGTAATGTCTGTTCGGAGGGTCTAGTGCCGGTCAAGCTTTTACTGCGTGATGTTGTGCTGTACTGCGGGTCGTGGACTGTTGTAAAGTCTCTAGGTTTGTATGCCGGTAGAAAAGAGTTCTGCATGATCATAATAGTAGTTGAAGATTTTGATATGACAATATGAACAAGATTTCCGACAGTCATGACTGGCAGTTCAACAAAAGCTTGGCAAAGGAAAAAAGGCACCGCTTTTGAATCTCTTTGTCCATTTCTCCAAATTTCTGAAAGACCGTTTTTGCTCAGCAATTGATTTTACTGCGAACTATTTCGAGACTAAAGACAGATACATGCTCAGACAAATACACACTTAATGCTGATTCAAAGTATTGTGTTTGGAAACTATGAAACTAACGCTGGTATTCAGAAATACCGTTTTGAGGTGGTAATTATAATTATAAAATGCTTTTCAAAGTGAGATTCAGAATTACTGACAGAATCAGCAGGAATTAGATTGGTTGAATTATCTGAAATAAGCAACACTGTACCAGTACGAATATGCACCGTACAGTAGCACAGCACCCAGTACAGGAGCACAGCAGCGCTCAGTGCACAGCTGCATAGCACAATGCAGCAGTCATCTCCCGTTATATTGCTGCAGTTGCTGCAGCCGCTGCAGCAACTGCAGCTATTTCGAAGTCTTGCAGAGGTCATTGAGCAGAGTTTTCTCCAATACTTTTATTTATGTTTTTATATCAAAGTAGCCCGACACCTTGGCACACTCTTGACATTTGTTCGTATTTGACGTCATTGAGTTAACATGTGATATAACTCTAGTATTTCACCGCTACTATTTCGAAAATCAATTTCCTAATTCATAACTATTTCGCTGCTGATGGTGTCTCAGAATATAAGCATTAATTTTTTTATTCTCAAAGCTGCTGCATTATTTCTTTCTCTGACAATTTTGGCAATATTTGCTTCATGTATGAAGTCAAACACGTTTAAAAGGTTTTTTTCACCAATAACCTTCAGTTTCTCGGATCTATTCAGGGGAGTTATCATGAGCTTCCACTATGTGGTATCAAATCTGAAGACCGTGTTTGTTTACTAAATCTTCCTCATCATTGAGCAATTAAGATCTTTCTTGTACTGTTTCAGCGTCATTTCTGTATTTCTGCTTACTGATGTTCTATAGGCCTATTCAGTCTTCCTACGGGAACGTCAATGGCGAATATCTAAGCAGCCCCTCAATCGCGAGCGAATTATAAGTGATAATCTAAAATCAGCCTCCAATGGTGAATTAGTATCTTGGAGACGCGGGAAAAGCTTTTTTTTTTTGTAGGTCAGAGATATAAATTTTATGGGCGTAAAAATTAGAAATGTACTCTGCTCCAATAGAATTTCTGTACCTAAAGCGTTAGATACTTTGTCGTTATCAGTTACAAAATATGAGTAGAAAAAAGTTCCTATACTTTTCAATTTTGCTTCATATGATGGAGGAATTCGTTTTTGTTGACTCAGCTGAGCTTGCTGCAGCGAGCTCATTCTGCCAGATAATCGAACTCATGAAAGTGTATCGATATCCTGACTTTGACTTGCCTGCTTTATGCGAGGAGCAGCAGCAGATGGATTGCTTGTATTCCTTAGCAATGTAAACAGCTTCAGGGCACAAAGGGAGGATGTGAACAACATTTGGTATGTTGCTGATTCCTATCAGACGCATGGCTGGAGGACCGTGGATCAGCTGCCTAGGTTTTCCTTCTTCGCAACCTATGACCGTTAATTGTTAATTACCGCGTCCTGAAGACATTTTTGCAGGCATTAATTACGGCTAGTGTTCCACGGCCCGTTAGTTATAGGCTTTACGACCAGCGGCCCTGCGGCCCTTTCAGTCACTACACTAATCAAATTAGATTAGTTTAGATAGTATAGAAGTGCATACAAGCCCATTGCCCAATAGGAGCCAAGGCTCAGGCCCCTGCCCTCTCCGAGCTATTGTTATTACGTCAAGATAAGGAAAAAATCCGACCTCTGGCTGGGAACAGTATCTAGTGGAGCATTTGTGTAAGTATAATCGCTTGCAATAGATCGGAAACAGTTCTAATACTTAATGCATTAGAACTGATTGCGATCTACTGCAACCGTCCATACGGTACAGTCTTGCTCATTTCAGATAATGAAGCCAATATAATACCTGCGATTCGGACAGTAATTAAAGAAAGTGGAATAAAACTGACTAAAGCAGTTAAGCATTAAGAGTTGGTAAGTCATTGGCAGAGGTTAGAAGTTGTAGAGGATGCTGCTCCCAGTAGTTATTCTGACTGTTTTTAACGTATCTGTAATCAATTTTTTATCATGGTGGCAGGGACTCACTTGTAAGTCAAGGTGTCCAAACGAAAATTTATTTGGTAGTGCAATACAGCTGTGTCCACTTTAGTTGTGTGTAAAAATATACCGCTTAAAATAATGCTGAGTAACTTGAACACATTTGATATAGGCAGTATTTAATCCTTCACGTTTGGGTATCAGTGGACGGTCATTACCAGCTGGAGCGCAAAAGCTCCTATTACACCAGTAAACATTGCTCGGCCAACAAAAAATTTTTTGTTCGGCAAAGACTCATTCTGTATTCTGTACTGCAAACATTCGATGTTTTCTGGAATTTGCTCACTTCACGAACATCGTTCCCTGAACAGTGAGTTTAATCTGCCGAACAGGTGAGCTATTGATCTTTCAGTCTTTCTAATTTCTGTAAAATTGTTACAGTAGCAATGGCGCTCGAAGACAGGCAGTTTTCTCTCACTGTGTAGCAATTAAATCATACCCAAATTGCTCAACTTGGAACGGTCCTACTGATACAAGCGCGTACTTACTCGAATATTGGTAGTTTGTATCTTACTACCCTCATAATTGGGAACAATTCCTCTAGGTTCGCAAAATTTCCTAGGCTTGTAAACTCCCTGAATATTGCGGACTCATGCAATGGTCCCTAATATTTGGGAAAGTTTTTTAATAGATCGAATTTATTAGCCGACGAACATCGTCGTCCCGTGTAACAGGGTCTTAAGTAACTCAAAGATAATTTCGAAACATTGCTTAAAAAACAAGCACAACAGATGCACCCTTCACGAATGAATGAAACGCTTGCAGATCGCTGTAACCTTCAAAAAATGGAAGCAAAGGATTAACTCGGCCGGTACAGGGAGACATACCAAACATTGTCAGAAGTGGCAGAAATTCTTGCCTCGAGCAGCCTCACGTTCATAGATCTCCGCCTCAGTGGCACAGCCGACATCTTTTAGGCAAGATGGACACAGAGCGTCTCTTGTCAACCGCGACCCCTCACCACAAATACAGAATGTTGCTGGTGGCAGCCGTAAAGCGACTATATGTCCTTCTTCTGTAATTATCAGCCTGTGATGTTCGAGACTATAATAAGGACGAGGTCTTAGAGAAGAATGTCATCGTATACGGTGTCCATACATAACTGTAATGTGCTCTTACCCCACTTGTACTGGGCGAAGAGAAATGAACTAGGTATTCGTTTGTCTATGTTTGTGTCTGTTTGTTTGTCTGTGTATTCGTTACTTCAGAAAGGGCTGAACCTTAGATCGGGACATTCCATCCTCTGTAAGCCTTGCATTTTTTAGTATCAAGCCCTGTCTGAAAAACCATTGTTTATTTATCTCTTTGGCCGTCCCTTTACTGATTCGTTCAGTTGCCTGTTCTCTGTCGTGCTAGAAAGAATAGGTATTCCAAGGAAGGCTGAGTACTTAAGGAAAAAAAAATCCTAAGGCAGCGCCAAAGGTATCGATACTCCAACAGACGATACATTTTTACAGCTGATTCTCAGTAGGATGTTCATTAACAACGTAACGTTAATTGTTTTATAATACCTTCGCCAAGTTGGTTATGTTTCGTCGTTACCTCCGTCAAGGAGGTTATGTTTTCGTCGAGTTTGTCTCATTGTTCATCTCTCTGTCTTTGTTTGTCTGTCTCTTTGTCTGCTACCAAGATAACTGAAAAAGTTAAGGACGGGCTTCAACGAAGTGTACAGCAATTGTTAGGTACCTTAGCAGGTAAAGATGACTAACTTTTGGTAAAGATCCGTATTTGTATTATTTTTCTTAATGCCATAACTCAAAAAGTTATAGATGAATTTTTACGAAATTTGCAAGAGTTGTTAAGCATATGATGAAAAGTAAAGGAACAAATTTTTGTGACAATTTTTTAATTCGTTTGTTTGTCTCTGTGTTTTGTTTTATGCTTGTCAGCAAAATAACTTAAAAAGTTATATACAAATCTTTATAAAATATGCGTAAAATATTAGAAATATTGATATGCATAAATGATTAAATTTTAGTGATGATCGGTTGCCTGCTTGTGTGTTTGGCTAATGTTTGTCAGAATGTTTGTTAGCAGTATAACTCAAAAAGTTATGTACAGATGTTCAACAAAATTATATAAGCTGTTACTACCGTCAAAAGGAACGAATGATTTGAGTTTGGTGTTGATGCAAACGAAATCATAGTTGCGGAACCAATTTGAAGTTTTCATTACCTTTGGCGTGTTTGGGTGAGGTATGCACTCTCAGAGTGTTCTAGTTTTACGATGAAGACTTACTTCTGCAGTATGTTCTGTCTGCGCACGATAAGCATTGTGCATTTCCGGCTCATTTCGGGCCAAATTTTGATCCGTGAAGGTTCAACTACTATAGTATCTGCTGGTATCCGGGTTACAGTAAGCCCCGAACATTTCAGGTGAATTCTTTTGATTGAACTATATCGAGGGCTTAGAGCCAGAAGTGGCTATGTCCATCTTCGGCGAAATCGGGTTTCCATTCACAAAGTGGGTGCCCGTGAGGCATATTTTTAGTGTCACGGGTGTCTATGTCATATATTTTCATGCTGAATCTCTTCTCAATGAATAGATATGGCATAGACACCCGTGATACTAAAAATATAACTCACGGGCACCCTTTTGGTGAAGGAAACCCGATTTCACCCAAAATGGACATAGCCACTTCTGGCTCTAAGCCCTCGATATATTCTTGGTGCTGATCAACTTTTGAGCAATTTCAAATTGATATTCGCACCTTTCCTTGCAGAAGGAATATTTTGCTCTTGCAAACTCATGGTGGTATCACTTTAGTTTCTTTTATGGAAGATCAAGCCTGCAGGTAAGAGACCTACATATTTTGCAGGAACAATAAATAGTTCAATTATTATTATTAATTAATTATTACCGTCATTTTTGACGGCTGGGTACCCTAGTTTCGTACATAATTTGCACCCTAACATTAGGTGCCTCCCTTTCGGAAAACCGGTAAAAAAAATCCGCATGGTATATCCCTACAATAATTGGAATATTGTAAGGTATTCATGTATTTGTTATTAATTGCTCCATACAGTGAGCAATAACTTTATGTCAACTCATCATTAATATCCGTCGCTAATGCATCGCTTGCATCCAGCGCACACAGCCGTTGCATTTCTGTATTTTCTCTATCCTGATGATGGTACATGCCCTAGCGGGCTGTGAGTGTCCGCACGGAATTATTATTCGATTTTTTATAAGCAAACCTGGATGCTGTCCTATGGCAGGAATTGTTTACGTTGCAGCTCTGTATCCTTTTCTTGGAGGTTTTGGTACCCGTAACCCTAACAGTTACTACAATATAACAGGATGATTTAGGTCTTCAGCTGTCCAGGGTACCTCGAGCTCTTAGTATTGTGTTGTGCTGATGATCAGGTATTCTTCATCTAAACGCGGGCTGAAGCTTTTTCAGGGCAAAACGCCTGCGGGGCCTCAAAAATGACCGCATGCCTATCGCCGTAAGTCTTCCAAATAAAGACCGCAGGGCGGAAAAATCACAAATAAAATACTTCCATAAGTCTGCCCTCAGCCCAGGCAGTGAGAGCAACTATGTACGTCTGAGTAAAATTGAACATCATCTGTTTGTTCAGACTGGTACGTGCCATGACCTTGCGAGGGCATAAGCAGCATTCCTTACCTACTAACATCATAAATAACTCCAAAATAACACCACCGCGCAATTTACATATGCTCACGGCATTGATGCTACCCAAAGCACCTACACAATCACTGATAAGGATGGTGTTGCTTATCAGTATGAATGAAGGCGATAAAGTAAGATAAGGTCAATCGATGTGTCAGTCAGTACAGTACTTCTCTAATTGATATGAATGACTGTGTGAACCAAAATTTGGGTAAGCTGGTCACCTTACTGTTATCCATGTAGGATTGTGTGGTCGTTAAAAAATTACGCCAAATAATTCAGATTCGCTCCTGTTAATGTATTTCACTTTCGTCTCTGGTAGTGATTCCAGTTGCAGGGAGGAACAGTCCGCTTATTTTCTTGACCTTTAACTTGAAGCATTACTTGTATTTAGAGTGTTTATGCAAGTACAGGTCATATTTCATGCATGGAAACAGCAATGTGGTTGTCCGATATTAAGCTTAACGCTTTGCATCTTTGATGTCAGGCGCAGACGAACGCGAAAGTTGTCCGATTACTCAACTTTTCGTTTAGGCGATCACGTCACCGTGACTTCAACTTAGAGTGTCAGAATGTCACGTTAAAGCTATAAGTCAATGAAACTTTAAACTAACCCAGAAATAGCAGGTATACTAAACGATTGGCCATTGCTGCTTTTGGTAGCGTAAAAACTGCAAGAAACGACTGCTGTTATACAGTAGATATTCGTCTTAGTGGCAGAGCCCCGTGCAAGCCGAAGCCTTGGTGGCGTTAACGTATTCGGATGTGCAATTGTGTGGATGTGCAATTGTGTGGATGTGCAATTGTGTGGATGTGCAATTGTGTGGATGTGCAATAGTTCGGATGTGCAATTGTGTGGATGTGCAATTGTGTGGATGTGCAATTGTGTGGATGTGCCATTGTGTGGATGTGCAATTGTGTGGATGTGCAATTGCTGGGTTGGTGCGCAGGGAGCGGTCGATTGGTGAGGGAAATATAAAATTTTGGCTATGTATCTGTCTTTTATACATATTCTCATCAGTCGTTGTTAGTTCTTGTGCTCGTGTATACACAGGTGATTTAACTGCGTTATATATTTGTTAGCTTTAAACTTATTCATTCGGCTACTTTTTACTCTGAATTTATTCTTTCTGTTCGTTTGTAATTTCGCAACAAATACCTGGGAAATATTAGAGCTCGGTAAAATTCAAGTGTTTTACTTTGCCACAGCGAACTTTGTGCAAGAAATAGACTGGAATAAGAATATAATCGACGGATGTCTTCACACAGTGGTGAACTTTAGGACTCTAAACTTATACGAAAAAATAAAACGAGAAAACGATCAGCTACTGATGGTTGCGTTCTGGTTCAACTAAATAATTTATGATTAGGTATTCAAGACAAATCCAGACTTAACTAGCTCGTATAATTCAAAATGCAAATGTATTTGCCGTTACAAGATCAGAAACTCCTAGAATGGACGAGCATTTTTTTTAAATGACGTTTCAAGTAATTAAGATTGATTTGATATGAGCGAGAAAAATACGACTGTTTTCACACTGACTCCGATAGCTCGAAGTGACTATTTCATTGAAGTGAAGCAGCAGTGTGATAGTGGTGATGAAGAACAAGACGTTGTGCCTGCACTGTCTTTTGCTATCCGTGATGACGTCACTGACAGTAGGCAGCGGCACCGCCTGGACGTGTTGCCGCTGGTCAGCAGGGTTGTCATGGAAGAGACGCACGACTCGCCTAAGCGCTGCACGACTCTGGTCAGACGGCAGCTGAAAAGTGAGTTTTGCGTCGTATTTGTCTTGGGAAAAGTGAGTTTTGCGACGCATTTGTCAGGGGAAAATGAGTTTTACATCGCATTTGTTGGAGGAAAGTGAGTTTTGCGCTTCATTCGTAGAGGGTAAAATGAGTTTTGCGTCGCATTTGTAGGAGAAAAAATTAGTATGGCGCAGCATTTGCAGAGAAAAGAGAGTTTTGTGCCACATTTGTTCAAGAAAAGTGAGTTTTGCGCTGCATTCGTAGAGAGATAAGTGAGTTTTGCGTCGCGTTTGTCAGGGGAAAGTGAGTTTTGTGTCGCAATAGTCGGGGGAAGAGGAGTTTTACACTGCATTTGTAGAGGGACAAATAAGTTTTGCTTTACATTTGTCTTGGGAGAAATGAGTTTTGGGGCGCATTTGTCTGGGGAAAAGTGAGTCTTACGCCACATTTATCAGGGGAAATGTAACTTCTGCGCCGCCCAGTTTATCAGAAGAAATATGAGTTTTGGCCGCATGTATCAGGGGAAAGTGAGTTTTGTGCCGCATTTGTTAGCAGAAGTGAGTTTTACGCCATATTTGTGATAGGTAAAGTAAATTTTATGTCATAATTGCCATGGGAAAATTTATTTTTGTGGCTAATTTGTAGTCTAAATTTGAGTTACAGGTTGAATAGTTGCGGGAGAAGTAATTCATCATGAAAGAAAGTGACTTTTGTAACCAGAAGTATTATCGGTAAATAAGTATGGCGACAAAGTAGTGGGAAAGACAGGTAAAATGGCAACAAACACGAGAGCCGTGAAGGCAACTGATGCCCTGGAAGACTGGGTTCAGCGGGGCTGTGGAGTGGATACCAAACTTTCTGGCTCGGGCCCAGGGGCTTCCCAGCGAGCTCTTTCAGCACCTCCCTCTCCTGCCCCCCCTCCCAACACATTATGCTGAGGCCACAATATGTAATCTCAGGCTCAACTTGTGACCGGACGTTCAGCCTACACGCCTTTCCCATTACACAAAGAAAATTGGCATCCAAGGTACTTCGGGAAAGTGCTTGAGTTGAGCGACATGTGAGGTGAACGTCCGGCCGCTTGTAAGTCGAGCATTCGCTTATCAATGGTAGTCTCGGTATGATGTGATCATGCTCGTTCATATCTGTTATTTTTTATTGTGTTATTCACTTAGTTTTTAACTTAATCTTTCTTTTTATTAGCTGTTGCGAATTTCACCATGTCGCCCCCTAACACCCCGTGTTACCGTACCGCATCGACCCTGCAGATGTCTCCATGTAGATACAAAACATCTCAAGGACCATTTCTATATCGCAACTACCTCTTCTTTTGCTAGTTATGCCGTGCTGGTATGTTCCTAGCCTTATGAAGTGAACAAGCATCAACTTTTATTATAAAGTGCTATAAACGCTTCTTCGAAGAATATTATTAAAGCGAAACGAAAAATAATAAAGTAAAATGAAAAACATTACTCCTGCTATATAGGCCGTTCCATGTCTGAACTACGTTAACAGGTTAACTCATCACTCGACCATTTTAAGACGGTTCTGCGCATCTCACTGTGTGACGTCACTTGGGGAGATCACTCGCGAAAATTGTCAGTGTTGCTAGAGTATTGATATCATTTCTAATTTTTTTTTACTATTTTTTTCGTTATATTGGGATGTCCTTTGATGTTTAGCTGTTTTGAACATGTTGATAACAATTTATTAAAGCTTCATCGTGTTCTTAAAGAGCTATATGGTATTGCAAAAATGAGCGTTTGGACTTGCAAATGAGCCAACTCTCGTTCCGCTGTGGCAGGCCGCATGTGCTCCATTTTTCGCTTCATCAATATGATTACCGCCTATCTCTCATCAGTACATTGCTTAAAGTAGGAAAATGTGCATCTGTGTGCTGTTGATACCACAAATGGTGCGAGGCTTTTTCGTTTTAGCAGGTATTTGGCTTTGGAAACAAGGCCTCATGGTGTAGCACTAAAGGTTTCTTGATTCTCAACATTCTACTATTTCTCTTCTTAATGGTTCAAAAAACACTCATAATAATTATGAGTGATACAATTTTCCTTTCAGGCTTACCCAAGTAACACCAGTGAATACTCATTTTATACAGGAATGTCATAAAAATTACTCAAATTAGAAAAAGCTCGTTGTTTGTACGCCAATGCGTTCGTAATGAGAATGGCCTGGATTAAGTTTTTTCATCATCTCCACAAGAAAATTGAGACAAGTTTAATAGGATATTG
>LQNS02278169.1:7413488-7426942 GCA_001587735.2 Parhyale hawaiensis | reverse complement strand
AATTGCACATCCACACAATTGCACATCCACACAATTGCACATCCACACAATTGCACATCCACACAATTGCACATCCACACAATTGCACATCCACACAATTGCACATCCACACAATTGCACATCCACACAATTGCACATCCGATTACGTTACCGCCAAAAAGGCTTCGGCTTGCCCCGGGCTCTGCCACTAAGAAGAATATCTATAAAACAGATCTCGTTTCTTGCAGTTTTTACGCTACCAAAAGCAGCAATGTCCAATCTTTTAGTATACCTTTTATTTCTGGGTTAGTTTAAAGTGTCATTGACTTATAGCTTTACCGTGACATTCTGACACTGTAAGTTACAGTCACGGTGACGTGATCGTCTAAACGAAAAGCTGAGTGATCGGACAACTTTCGCGTTCGTCTGCGCCTGACATCAAAGATGTAAGGCGTTAAGTTTAATATCGGACAACCACGTCACTGTTTCCACGCATGAAATATAACCTGTACTTACATAAACATTCTAGGTACAAGTGATGCTTTAAGTTAAAGGTCAAGAAAACAAGCGAACTGTTCCTCCCTGCAACTGGAATCACTACCAGAGACGAAAGTGAAATGCATTAACAGGAGCGAATCTGAATTATTTGGCGTAATTTTTTAACGACCACACAATCCTACATGGATAACAGTAAGGTGACCAGTTACCCAAATTTTGGTTCACACAGTCATTCATATCAATTAGAGAAGTAGAGTACTGACTGACACATCGATTGACCTTATCTTACTTTATCGCCTTCATTCATACTGATAAGCAACACCATCCTTATCAGTGATTGTGTAAGTGCTTTGGGTAGCATCAATGCGTGAGCATATGTAAATTGCGCGGTGGCGTTATTTTGGAGTTATTTATGATGTTAGTAGGTAAGGAATGCTGCTTACGCTCTCACAAGGTCATGGCACGTACCAGTCTGAAGAAACAGATGATGTTCAATTTTACTCAGACGTACATAGTTGCTCTCACTGCCTGGGCTGAGGGCAGACTTATGGGAGTATTTTATTTGTGATATTTTCCGCCCTGCGGTGTTTATTTGGAAGATTTACGGCGAAAGGCATGCGGTCATTTTTGAGGCCCCGCAGGCGTTTTGCCCTGAAAAAGCTTCAGCCCCGCGTTTAGATGAAGAATACCTGATCATCAGCACAACACAATACTAAGAGCTCGAGGTACTCTGGACAGCTGAAGACCTAAATCATCCTGTTATATTGTAGTAACTGTTAGGGCTACGGGTACTAAAGCCTCCAAGAAAAGGATACAGAGTTGCAACGTAAACAATTCCTGCCATAGGACCGCACCCAAGTCTGATGATAACAATCGAATAATAATTCCGTGCGGACACTCACAGCCCGCTAGGGTATGTACCATCATCAGGATAGAGAAAATACATAAATGCAACGCCTGTGTGCGCTGGACGCAATCGATGCATTAGGGACGGATATTAATAATGAGTTGACATAATTTTATTGCTTACTCTATGGAGCAATTAATAACAATTACATAAATACCTTACAATATTTCAATTATTGTAGGGATGTACCATGCGGATTTTTTACCGGTTTTCCGAAAGGGAGGCTTAATTCACTTAATTCTCTAATGCAATATTTGCTCACCCAATGTTAGGGTGCAAATTATGTACGAAACTAGGGTACCCAGCCGTCAAAAATGACGGTAATAATTAATTAATAATAATAATAATTGAAATTTTTATTGTTCCTGCAAAATATGTAGGTCTCTTACCTGCAGGCTTGATCTTCCATAAAAGAAACTAAAGTGATACAACCATGAGTCTGCAAGAGCAAAATATCCCTCCTGCAAGGAAAGGCGCGAATATAACTTTGAAATTGCTCAAAACTTGATCAGCACCAAGAATATAATATTATAGTTCAATCAAAAGAATTTACCTGAAATGTTCGGGGCTTACGGTAGCCCGGATACCAGCAGATACTAGTAGTTGAACCTTCACGGATCAAAATTTGGCCGGAAATGAGCTGGTGCTTCCTGAGATGTAAGAACATATCATAGAACTAGGGTACCTCGCTGCAACTAATAATGGCGTCGAATCTATGGTGATCGGTCATGGATTATACTGTTCATGGCCGTAGGCGTGATTAACCAGGGCTGCAGTACAACCATTTATTTGATTTTCAGTTTCAAATATAAGAAAAAACATACGCCGTCAATTCCCCTTCGGCAAGCTGCACAATACTTGTCGTGGGCAGACAGAACATACTGCAGAAGTAAGTTTTCATCGTAAAGCTAGAACACTCTAAGAGCACATACCTCACCCAAACACGGCAAAGGTATGAAAAATTCAAATTGGTTCCTCAACTATGATTTCTTTTCTATCAACACCAAACTCTAATCATTTGTTCCTTTTGACGGTAGTTACAGCTTATATAATTTCGTTGAGCATCTGTTCATAACTTTTTGAGTTATCCTGCTAACAAACATTCTGACAAACATTAGACAAACACACAAAGAGGCAACTGATCATCACTAAAATTTAATCATTTATGCATATCAACATTACTAACATTTTCCGAAAATTTTATAAAGATCTGTTTATAATTTTTAAAGTTATTTTGCTGACAAGCATAAAATAAAACACAGAGACAAACAAACGAATAGACAAATTGTCATGAAAATCTGTTCTTTTACTCCTCGTCATATGCCTAATAACTCTTGCAAATTTCGTAAAAATCCATCTATTACTTTTTGAGTTATGGCATTAAGAAAAATAATAAAGACAAACGAACGATTGGACGAACGGATCTTTACCAAAAGTCAGTCATCTTTTTCTCCTAAGGTACCTAACAAATGCTGTAAATTTCGTTGAAGTCTGTCATTAACTTTTTCAGTTATCTTGGTAGCAGACAAAGAGACAGACAAACAAAGACAGACAGACGAACAAAGAGACAAACTCGACGAAAACATAACCTCCTTGACGGAGGTAACGACGAAAACATAACCAACTTGGCGGAGGTATTATCCAACAATGAACGTTACGTTATTAATAAACATCCTACTGCGAACCAGCCATAAAAAAGATATTGTCCGTTGGAGTGTCGATAAAGATTGTAATTAATGCTACTGCCGCACACTTAGGAAGTTTTTTTCTTAGGTACTCAGCCTTCCTTGGAATACCTATCCTTCTAGCACGACAGAGAACAGGCAAATGAATGAATCAGTTAAGGGACGGCCAAAGAGATAAATATACAATGGTTTTTATGACAGAAGTTGATACTCAAATATACAAGGCTTACAGAGGATGGAATGTCCCGATCTAAGTTTTAGCCTTTTCTGAAGTAACAAATACACAGACAAACAAAGAGACAAACACAGACAAACAAACGAATACGTAGTTCATTTATCTTCGCCCAGTACAAGTGGGGTAAGGGCACATTACAGGTACGTATGGACACCCTATACGATGTCATTCTTCTCTAAGACCTCGTCCTTATTATAGTCTCGAACATCACAGGCTGATAATTGCAGATGAAGGCATATAAAAAAAAAATATAGTCGCTTTACGGCTGCCGCCAGCAACATTCTGTATTTGTGGTGAGAGGTCGCGGTTGACAAGAGACGCTCTGTGTCCATCTTGCCTAAAAGATGTCGGCTGTGCCACTGAGGCGGAGATCTATGAACGTGAGGCTGCTCAAGGAAAGAATTTCTGCCACTTCTGACAATGTTTGGTATGTATCCCTGTACCGGCCGAGTAAATCTTTAGCTTCCCTTTTAGAAGGTTAGAGCGATATGCAAGCGTTCAAGTCATTCGTCACGGGTGCATGAGCTGTGCTTTTTTTTTAGCAATGTTTCCCTTATTTTTGACTTACCCTGTTAAAGGGGAGAATGAAGTTCGTCGAAAAATAAAGCCAATCTATATGAAAACGTTTTACAAATATTTGGATGCCGTTACACGAGTTCGCAATATTCAGGGAGTTTACGAGCCTAGGAAATTACGCTAGCGCAGAGGAATTGTTCCCAATCATTAGGGTAGTATGATACAAACTAACGATATTCGAGTAATTAAGTCCGTGCTTGTATCAGTAGGACCGTTGAAAGTAGAGTAATTTAGGTTTGATTTAATTGCTACACAGTGAGCGAAAACTGCATGTCTTCGAGCGCTATTGCCACCGTAACAATTTTACAGAAATTAGAAAGACTGAAAGATCAATAGCTAACCTGTTCGGCAGATTAAACTCACTGTTCAGGAAACGATGTCCGTGAAGTGAGCAAATTCCAATAAACATCGAATGTTCGCAGTAAAGCACACAAAATGAGTCTTTGCCGGACAAAATTTCTTGTTGGCCGAGTAATGTTTGCTGGTGTAATAGGAGCTTTTGCGCTCCAGCTGGTAATGACTGTCCACTGATGCCAAAACGTTAAGGATTAATTACTAACTATATCAAATGTCTTCAACTTACTCAGTATTATTTTAAGCGGTATATTTTTCACACAATTAAAGTGGAGACATCTCTATTGCACTACCAACTAAAGTTTTGTTTTGCACCCCCTGACTTACAAGTGAGTCCCTGTCACTATGCATGATAAAAATAGATGAGAGATATATTAAAAAACAGTCAGAATAACTTCCGGGAGCAACATCCTCTACAACTTCTAACCTCTGCCCATTGACTTACCAACTCTTAATGCTGAACTGCTTTAGAGACAGTTTTGTTCCACTTTCTTTAATTACCGTCAGAACCGCAGGTATTATTATATTGGCTTCATTCTCTGAAATGAGCAACACTGCACCGTATGGACGGGTGCAGTAGATCGAAAACAGTTCTAATACATTAAGTATTACAACTTTTTCCGAGCTACTGCAACCGATTATACATGCACAGATGTTCCACTAGATACTGTTCCCAGTCAGACATCGGATTTTTTCCTTATCTTGACGTAATAACAACAGCTCGGAGAGGGCAGGGGCCTGGACTTTGGCTCCTCTTAGGCAATGGGCTAGTTTGCACTTCCTTTGCGTACTATCTAAACTAATCTAATTTGATTAGTGTAGTTATTGAAGGGGCCGCAGGGCCGCTGATCGTAAAGCCTATAACTAACGGGCCCTGAAACACTGGCCGTAATGCCTGCAAAAAAGTCTTCAGGACGCGATAATTAATAATTAACGGTCATAGGTAGCGAAGAAGGGAAACCTATGCAGCTGATCCACGGGCCCCCAGTCATGAGTCTGATAGGAATCAGCAACATACCCAATGTTGTTCACATCCTCCCTTTGTGCCCTGAAGTTGTTTACATTGCTAGGGAATACAAGCCATCCATCTGCTGCTGCTCCTCGCGTAAAGCAGGCAAGTCAAAGTCAGAATATCGATACACTTTCATGAGTTCGATTATCTGGCAGAATGAGCTCGCTGCAGCAAGCTCAGCTGAGTCAACAAAAACGAATTCCTCCGTCATATGAAGCAAAATTGAAGCGTACAGGAAATTTTTTCTACTCTTATTTTGTAACTGATAACGACAAAGTATCTAACGCTTTTGGTACAGAAATTCTATTAGAGCAGAGTACGTTTCTAATTTTTGCGCTCATAAAATTTATATCACTGACCTACAAAAAAAACAAGCTTTTCCTGCTTCTCCGAGATATTAAATCACCATTGGAGGCTGATTTTAGATTATCACTTATACATCGCCAGCGATTGAGGGGCTGTTTAGATATTCGTCACTCACGTTCTCGTAGGAAGAATATTGAACATCAGTAAGCAGAAATGACGCTGAAAAAGTACAAGAAACATCTCGTGTTTACTTAATTACCTAATGATGAAGAAGCTTTAGTAAACAAATACGGTCTTCAGATTTGATACCACATAGTGGAAGCTGATGATAACTCCCCTGAACAAATCCAAGAAACTAACGGTTATTGGTGAAAATAACCTTTTAGACGTGTTTGACTTCACAAAGGCAACAAATTGCCAAAATTGGCAAAGAAAGAAATAATGCGACGGGTTTGAGAATAAAAACTTAATGCTTATATTCTGAGCCACAATCAGCAGCGAAATAGTTAAGCATTAGAAAGTTGATTTTCGAAAAAGTAACCGTGAAATAGGAGAGTTATATCACATTTTAACTCAATGACGTCAAATACGAACACATGTCAAGAGTGTGCCAAGGTCGCGGGCTACTTTGATATAAAAAAATAAAAAAAAAGTATTGGAGAAAACTCTGCTCAATGACCGCTGCACGTCTTAGAAACAGCTGCAGCGGCTGCAGCAATATAACGGGAGATGAGTGCTGCATTGTGCAATGCAGCTGTGCACTGAACGCTGCTGTGCTCCTGTACTGGGTGCTGTGCTACTGTGCACTGTGCAAGTTTGTACTGGCACAGTGTTGCTTATTTCAGAAAAAACTCAGCCCATCTTATCCCTGCGTGCGATTCTGACGGTAATTTTGAATCTCACTTTGAAAAGCACTTTATAATTATATACGACTTTAACACCTCAAAACGGCATTTTCAAATACTAGCGTTAGTTTCATAGTTTCCAAACACAATACTTGAATCAGCATTAAGTGTGTATTTGTCTGAGCATGTATCTGTCTTTAGTCTCGAAATAGTTCACAGCAAAATCAATGCTGAGCAAAAACGGTCTTTCAGAAATTTGGAGAAATGGACAAAGTGATTCAAAAGCGGTGCCTTTTTTTCTTTGCCAAGCTTTTGTTGAACTGCCAGTCATGACTGTCGGAAATCTTGTTCATATTGTCATATCAAAATCTTCAAATACTATTATGGTCAAGCAGAACTCTTTTCTATAGGCATACAAACCTGCTAAAAATAAAATTCGTCGTCCAGAAGAAGTATTATTTTACGTTAATCAAATATATACATCTATGTATATACTGCTGTGAACACCTTCACTTTCAAGAAAACGAAGAGAAGCACAATAAGAAATTTGGTAACCAAATTTCTTATTTCTCTTCGTTGTCTTCAGCATTTGGAATAATGCCATCTCAAAATAATGGTACATATATATAATATATGTGTTTTAATGATAGCGCTTTTGAGTCATATTAGCTAAAGTTACACGCACCACATCACTTCTATATATTAAGTACAGTAAATATGCATTTCCATATAATAAGCATTATTATACCTGTGAAATAAAATCACCTCGGGTAATCAGTCGCTCAAACCCCGCGGTTATCTCCTGATGAAATCTTTATGAGAAGAGTCACCACACTATATGATTTAATTGACTGTAGGTGCAACACAACGTACAATACAGCATAACCAGAAAGAATCCAAATGTTTTAAAGCAAAAAACTCAGATGTACTACTATATTAGTCCCTTAGCGTCTACAACGGCGGTTCGATCATATTTAAGAGAAACGATAGGTAAGAAAACTTAAATGGAGTATAACGTCGACGATTAGGTTCTATGGTCTGACTACCTCCACTGTCGTAAAATATGCTACATTTTTTCAAAGAACTGAATACCTCCACCGAAATCGAAAAATACCTACACAATTTTTCTCTAGAAATCAGTCACCTCCACTATATTCTAGAAAAATAAACGATTTTTCTTAGAGAATCCGTACTTCTGCTGCCCTAGAAAAAAAACAGATTATTCTTTTACAATTGACACACAAACTAGCGCGGTCAGACCGCTGTCTGCACAAGCAGGGTCTACATCCTGCTGCTGCTACACCTACAGTACACTGTGGCCTGCAGACAACTGAGTGCTCTGTTACACGAGGGCACATCCCGCACTAGTCCTCTCTTGTTTCCTACACTGTTACGGATGCTAACCGCTCGTATGTATGTGAGACAGGTTGTGTGGATCTTCTTTGATATTGCTGCGGGCATGTAGGGCAATGTCCGGGTAAACATTTGCAGATTATATATAGGGACGGTGCCAGTACGTACAGTATGTGATCCACCTCAGATTCACGTGTAATATCTACGTAGGCCTATAAGTTACCGTAGGTTAGGCGCTGATGTATTCTTGCTGAAGTGAACCTATCCTGCAACTATTCTGGACGCTTTAAAAGATAAGTAAGACCAAAAGACAATAAGACCAATAATATGAAAGCATACGTTTGTGTTATTTATAGCCATAGAGGTTGTTAGATTCCACGTAAAAACGTACGTATCGGAAATTCCCCCAACATCAATGAAAATTAGAAGCATGGTTGTATTTCTGACAGCGGATAAGGCATTAAACGAATAGAAATTCCAAACCCATACAGTATATATAAAAGTAAGTAGTAACAAAACCGAATTTAATATTGGCACGAGAACTCAATCCTGCATATCGTTAAAGGAAAGTTTCAATTTATGAATGAAGGTGGATTCAAGAATCTTTAAGTCGCAAAAAACAATACGGGGGATCCAGACAGAATTTTGAATTTTTTTTGCTCGACGAGAGCACCGCACCTCTCTGCGTGGAGTCTGACCTATTTTTCTCAATTCTTAACTAATCTAGCCTATTCTACTCTAACACATCTATATGGACCATACACTGTACCGGAACCGTAGGCGCTAAGGAAGTCACGGAAAACCAGATTATATTAGAGATTTTCTTTATCCGGTTTGCCTTACTTGTTTGAAACTTCAAATTTAAGTATTCAATTTGTACTTGTCTTTAAGTCGATTTTCAGCCGTGATCGGCTTGTAACGCCAGAAAACTCGATCTAATACAACAAATCGAAGGCTCGATCAAGATTGAAGATACGACCAAATTACACATAATCAACATTCATATGCAACAATAACATTGTAATTAACTTTTGCAACCGATATCCTACGACCTTGCGTTTGTCAACCCCACAGGACTCAGCTACCACTACTATTCCTATCAGAAAGCAACATTTAGTTGACATGCTAAGTTCAAAATAAAATATACTGCGTCAGTATATATAGAGCTCGCAAAACGGAAAGTTTCAAGTCTTCCGTATTTCAATAGTTAGAATGATCTTGCGGTGAAAGTAAAAATGTCTATAGTTTCCTTCTAATTCAGCACAATTAGGCCGTCGTCAGTATTTAATGATATGTATCAAGTCCGCCAGCACAGTTTCGTTTCTGTTTAACCTAATAGTTTAAATTAAATAAGCCTGGAGTGTAATCTAAAATATGATAGCATTTTCGAAAAATTATACTTGGACACTTCTTAATGATTCATAACTTTTAACAACGTCAGTCATTTGTACTTCGACGTTGAAAAATCGCAGGTTTATATATCGGCCTGGCGGCTCACCATATAAAGACACAATGTAAACAAACGTGTTTTAGCACATGCCATCGTAAAATTTAGTTAATGTCTCTGTTTGTCTATGCAACATAAACTTCCGGTGAATGTCGTACCACGTGCTATGCGCGTTGCAAGGTACATGCAGTCCATTAACACCACACAATTATTCTTCAGTAGAGACAACTTAAAATTACCAAGCGTTTTAGGCGTGGGGGGCTGTCTGAAATAATTCTGGTATAATATGTGTGTCTATATTCTCTATAAATCAGGTTAGGCACATACAGTATATACTAATTGAAACGAACCTAGTCAAACCTGTTATTAACTAACCTAACCTAGCCCGCATATAATTTGAGGTAAGCTACATACCAAACAGGGACCGCGTTCGGTTTTTCAGATTTATCCTTACCAGATCCATACAACCTATCAAAACTATACAGAGTGGAAAAAAAAAACTTTTCATTCATGTACTGTACACAGATAACGCAAATGAACTATCTCTTTCCTAGGTTTCTTTATCAAAACAATAAGAAGTAACCTGGAATAAGACTCTTGAGACGCCTTCGATTGGGTCAGTAAAGTCGATCTAAGCCAAGCACACTTAACTTGTCCGAAACTGCAGACAGGTGCCCTGACTTCGACCCGTTTATTCGCATTTCAGGCATTACTCAAAATTAATCACCTGTGAGACTTCAACGAACTCAATCTCACTTCGTAAAATGGAAAGTTCAGTAGGTTCAACTTACCGAATCGAGTAGTTTCTAAGAGACTGCAACGCCAGTAGTGGGTAAGGCGATGAGATAGCCTTTTTGAGGGTAACCTACCCTCGCGGCTTCCCTCGGGCGTTAGCTTCCGGTTTATGCCGGCCAATACATTACCGGTTTAGCGGGGGTCAGGGGGGGGGGCGCTAACCGGAGTGGGCGGGGCCTGGGAAACCGGAAGGGGCGGCGCGATGACCCGCCGGCGCGAGGGGAACCTACCCTCAAAAAGTGCTATCTCGTCACCTTATATACTACTAACGCCATTCATAGTGACAAAGCCAGAGCTCCTGCCTGCAGGTCCGGACAAGGTAAATGAAGCGTGCTTGGCTTAGACTCTGATGACCCAATCGAAGACGTCCTTAATTGTTACGATTGCTCTATACATACAACTCTTTGGAAAGGATTTACATTCCAACAAGCATTACCGCTATTCTGAGCCGGAATGTATTTTTCGCTAAATAGACTGCATTTATGAAATTCTAATTATTTTCCTTAATGCCATACACGATGGTAATGATATGACAGATCAGATACACTTGAAATGTTAAATTATTTTCCCTATTGCTTCATAGATGCTTCATAGATTGTTGGCAATACAAAATTTTCATAGCGCAAATAAACATTTAAAAATAGCTTCCTGAATAAAAATTCGGCAACTGTGGGCTTGGATATTTAGAGAAAACGAAGTACAGTGTGATCAACGTGGACGCCTGACGACGCATCATTTGCATGGCTTGGATTTGGAACTTTGAATCGTAATCTAGAGTGAAAAATTGTCTCTGATTGCGTTGCTAGATCAATAGCGGTTTCAGTAGGAATTTCTAAATTTGAATCACACTGTAGTAGTTTAGACTTTAGGCAGAAGCTTACTCTTGCGATGGTGTTCTTTTTTATTGTAAGGAGCCGTTAATTTATCAAAACTTGCTTCATACGACAACAGCAACGCAAAAGTAATTCGAGACCGTTCAGAAATAATCCTACCGCGAATTGCGATTACATTCTCTAGGATTTACATATCAACAGTGTCATGCAGGGCTGGGGAGTCGGAGGATTTAAGGGGGGTCAGAGTCGGAAAATCTGAAGGCCACGAGTCGAAGTCAGACTTGAACAATCCGACTCCCCAAACCTGGTGTCATGCGAAATCGCTCTGTGACTATAGCCTGAAACCCAATCTAACGTTGCGGATCCAAAACTCAAAACTGAATATCCAAACCAGCAGTGGTGGCTCCTAGCTACTAAAGCGAGGATACTGCGCTTATTATATTAAAAGTGTCACTAACAATCCTTTACAGTCCCTAGTAATGGAAGCAAAGATTACAAACATGCATTGATGCTATTTGCCTCTGGATGTTCTACAAGGTATCCAACAGTGTGGGACATTGGTTGCATTTCTCTCTCTGTCCACAAGCTCTTTGGTAGAAGCACTAGAGGTGTGGCTGAAGCCCAGCCCTTCACTTTGGAGACTGCGAGATTTCAAACTCGCTAGTGCAGTCGGGGTTTTACGCCAAAGTCTGTGTTAGCATGAAATCTATTGGCTGGATCCGTGTCCGGCCGTGTTGATTTGCAGGCTTTCAAGTAAGCCTTTTTTGATAGAGCGTCCTCTTCGCAAAACTTTGGGAGTTCTGGGACTGCTTATGCTCCAGTTAGATTCTATTCACTGTCCGTGGACGCCCAGGTGCGTAGTTATTGTCATTATAACATTATAGAACTGTGCAGCAAGTTCACTATGGAGGCCTTGTGCTGCCGCTGCAAAAAAAAAAACAATAAAAGAGTTAAAGCTGTGCGGTTTAGTTAACCTCGAACCCAGTAAGAGCATCGAAGGCACTTAACCTGCGGCAGTACAGCTGATTAGGAAACTTACCTTCCAGTGTAGCAACTTCTGGTGCCTGTTGGGCCTCAGCGACGACATCATCGCAACACTCCGACGCCCGGTCGGAGGCCGACGCCTTTTCGGTTGATGACAATTGTGAGACGTCGGCTGTTACTTCATCTCCCGACTTTAATAATTCTTCTGACGAGTCTCCTGCAACCGACGTTTCCTCAGCCCCCGACGTCTCCGCCGCAGCCGACGCCTCTTCGCTACCCGACGGTTCTTCGCGGCTCTCCGGTGTTTCTTCTCTACTTCCTAGAGGTGGAGAAGAGCCTCTTCTTCTGTTCTTCCTACTTCGTTTCTTTCTCGCGGATTTTGAAGGCCCTTTCTTCTCCATATTTGCGTTATGTCACTACAAATAAAATTTTAAAGACTATTTTTCAACTCCAGGAAGGAGAATTGCATCTCATATTGTTTCCATGTACCTCGAAATTACATTTGACAATAATTTTCCCACTCAAAATTTCTCGAAAGCACGAGTTAACATCCATTGCCGAAAATATAATTTCAAGCAAGTAGGGAATGTCTGCGGCCGACAATTACATTCACAACGCAAAATAATTGGTCACTGACTGTAGCAAGAATTACGAAAAACAAAGGTACTTTTAAGACTACCGCTCATTTTCGTATTTATCAGTAGCTATATTGTTTCGAAGTTATAGTAAGATTTACTTCCAAAACTTTTGCACATTTCGACAGATATCAGCAAACTTCATTCACTTATAAAACATGTATACATGTCTCATTCACAAAAACATGGATTCTCGGGAAGAATTTTGATATGAAGTCGAGTTGGCCACACTGTACAATCAGGTACCGGACAGCTAGTGCAAAGAAACTCACTAACGAACAAATTATTTCAAATTTAAAAAAAACACGAATGTTTCTGAGACATACCACGACTGGACGGCCCTGAATGTACTATTTCACTGCTAGTGTTTACATTTTGAAAGTTGTTTTTACTTCCAATCGTTTTAGGATATTGTGAAACATTAAGTGACTTTCCTGTACACAGAAGTTTGACCTACCTAGTGTATTAGACGCACAAGCACACAAACACATTCACTCTGCTATGGCAAAGGAGTAAGAAACCAATGAGAGTATATATGTATACATGTGACATTATAACTATATGCATCCATATAAGGCTTTTTTCTATAGACATAATTATATTTTAAGCAACGACATTTATGTATATTTATCTTTCAAGTATTATATTTCAACACTAGTGGCCCGTGCCGTCATTATAAATGACGGCAAAAATTTAACACTTCACCAAAACCCCCGCCGTCTTTTGGGCTTCCTCATTGTTCCCCTATCTAATACTGAAGAAAAAGATTCCAAGGTACCCAACTTTTTTTTTCGCCCTTTGAAATCTGAATTTTCTCCTATCTTATTAGTTCTATTTTTCCCCTATCTAATACTGAAGAAAAAGATTGCAAGGTACCTTACTTTTTTTTCGCCGAAGAAAAAGATTGCAAGGTACCCCACTTTTTTTTACATTTTGAAATCTGAATTTTCTCCTATCTTATTCCCATAGAGCGTGACAGGAAAGACATAAATATATAAATAAATAAAAAC
>LQNS02278169.1:7368024-7385345 GCA_001587735.2 Parhyale hawaiensis | reverse complement strand
GGTTGAGTATTGAAGACACGCAGGAAAGCAATCTTAGGCAAACCCCCATAAGTATTCATGTCGTTCCTTATTAGCGCAATGTTGTCACCAGCGCCTGAGCACGAGATGGGCACTCCTATCATCTATATATAGAGCTTAGCTACAACATACGCTTGCACGTTCACATAATCCCTCTTGACTCTGCGATGCCAAATGGATCTTTTGACTGAGAACTGTCTGCATAACCACGGGATAAGAGATGTAAAGATCGTGGCGAAAGTTCATCGCATACTCTATTAATAAGACCATATGTGGACAACCGAAGTTACCGAACTGCAAAGAGCTTTTCTCTCTCCTACCGCTTTTAGTTTTAGCCAGTGAATTTCGACACGGCCTAGATGTCAAATTCTATTCTATGGACAATTGTTTTAGTACCTTATACTGCGACCACATGAGGGCGTTTTCGCTCTTCATGTACCCATTGAAATCATTGTGACGTGCCCTAACAATGCTATGTTGTCTAGAGCTACAATATAATTCTATTTGACATATATATTTCCAAGTATATTCAATTAAATAATTCCAATTAATTTACCTCTAACGTGACAAACCATAGATTTGTTGGGAGACTCGTGGAAATGACAGTGCCAGTTTATTATTACAAAGAGGCCAACAGTAGCCGAAGATATATTATTGAACATAAGTCTAGAAATCAGCAGAAGCTTAAATCATACTATGATAATTTGTTTTCTGTAGTATTTTCTGAACAGTCTGTGCAAATTGCACCGCAAAGATTTTATCAACGGATACTAGAGGGCGCTAAGAAACTGAAAATTTAACACGTTCGAAGTAAGATTCTCACAGCGGCGCGTAATGTCTGTTGTCTCGCCAGTTGACTGAGTTGACTCAAAACCAGTTAGTGTAAATTGTTCTGTGTTTGAGGTAGGACGTGTGGCGGCGTCGAACTCGCGCTCTCCTGTGACAATTTTTTTGCATTGCGCTAATAATGCGGTAATTTAGAGCATGGAGGGTATTTTTAAAGGTATGAAACGCAAGATAATGTATTTTTGCATGCATAAATGGGAGAATAATACAGTCAGTATGCTTCTGATATCGAAAGATGCAGTGCCTTGGCAATTGCCTCCGTCCTATTATGTGTTAATCCTGTGTACTTCACACTCAGTATTATAGGTTTTATCGATGGATGTGCATACTGTTCTATATATTGTGTGACGTCATGTTTAGCATATGTTGTTTTTCATTGATTTAAACAGGTTTTTATGGTAAATTACTGATTATAGTTGCGAAAAAACATTGCAACGTGAACGTGTCATTGAGGCCGGGTCGTCCATCCTCAAACAAGTTGAAAACAACCTGTTGCGTCGTATTGGAAATGTTTACTACAATCGAGTGTCGTAAACAAGCAAAACACTATTTGTGTCTAAGACTGAGCACCAGTTTTCAAAACCTAATGATAGTTACAACAGAAGATAATCGTTGTTAGGTGATAAATACAAGAATCAATCATAGGAGCGAGTTTTCACGACTTGATTGTTAAGAGCCATTCCTTGTTTCGGTAAATAACGCAAGGGAGAAATAAACGACGCGAGTTATTTTAATAGTGCATAGCCTACTCACTTGTCATTGCTGACTTGTTGCAAAGTATTGATTTCCATGTATAGAATTAATAGACTTATGCATTCGATTAATGTGTGCTGAAATTTCATTGACCAGAACGGTATTATATATAGACTAGGTATAGATAGGTGGTCAGTGCATATCATTATACTTTTTGAGTGCCTACATTATTGTTGAAGGTTTCATAGTTGCAGAGGAAAGTATGACGTTGGGTTCCTGAAGTTATATTGTAATTGTTATTAATTTCCTATTTATTTTTCAACCTATTTATTGTTATTTTTTTATTGGTCTATGTATCTCAAGTGAATTTTAGCAGCAAGGCTAGTTGTTTTTATACTTTAAGATAATTATTTATTGTAGCACTCCAATAAAATGTCATGTTGTAGCATTTTTTTTTTTTTAATTCACTGTTCAAACTTGCTGAGGTATGGTAGGTAGGCTAGGTAGCTATGGTATGTATTTTGTATCATTAGATGCCTACTGGTATTGTTTATTTTGAGTTGGGTAATAATAATAATAATAGATACCTCACACAAATAGCATGGTTATTTTTTATTGTTATTTAGTATGAAGTTATGAGAAATGAAGCTCAGGAAATATATTTTTCCTGTCATATGCATACTGTATATCTATTAGCTATTAGAAACGAAAATCTGTCAATTCATTAAATGAGACAATGTATGTATATAAGTTTAATCTCAATTCTTTATCTCTTTCTAGTTTTAGATTTTATTTTTTTTACTGTTTGAATTACCCCAGAAAATAATTTGTGCAAGTAGGCTACTGGTAGCTACCCTATTACGGTATTTCAGTAGGCCTATATACTTCAGGTAGGCTGTACACTGTCAAAATCAATATTTTGAGCCTTGTCTTGTGTACTTAAGTGTTCTTCAATTTTTGTTCTGCTTAAGGTAAATATATACCTATACTATACCGTACTCAGTTTCTCACATTTGAAATGTTGTTAGCTCTTCTTCAACTAACCAAGGTAATCTGCCTGAAAAATTGCATTCCAAATTATGCTTATCTGGGAGCTTGCATGCTACCAGTTTTAGCTAATTTCTGATTCAAATGCTGCTGCTTGAGTCTTGAATTAAGCTATACATGCAAGTCTTGAATTAAGCTATAGTACATGCATCTTTCTTCTGGGGATTATGAGAAAAATTTCTTCCATGGTTGTTTTTTGGTCACCCCAGTCTTTGTATCTGGCCGTATAACCTCCACTATCAAGTTAGGCAATGGCCTACACTGGGCAATTCTACTAATCTGAGTTCTGCAAGGCAATGTATGGATGGGGAACAGTGCTAGCATTAGACTGCCTATCATAAAGTGATTGCTTGTTGTTTTATTGTGAAGGACCACAAGATTTTGATTTACACATTCTCTTTCAGATGAGCGTGAGGATGTGCAGAAGAAAACCTTTGCAAAGTGGGTGAACAGTCAGCTGAGCAAGAGAGGAGAAGCCCCAGTAACTGATCTCTTTTATGATCTCAGAGATGGAACAAAGCTGCTCATCCTTTTGGAAATTCTCACAAATTCTAAGCATGTGAGCTACTTTATGTAGGGTCTACTCTTGCAACTGTGTTTGACATAGGCAGGCACATAGGTACCTATTGTATTATAATGTGTGTAATTCAGTGGAATCTTGTAGAAGGAAAGTTTCCATATAGCTATAGCTATAAGCCTAGAAGGCCAATTGCATTTCATTATGTTTAACCCCCATGTATGTACCTTCAAAACTGGTTCCTTCCCTATAAAGCTGTTCCCTTGAATGGCCAAAAGGCCCCCAGGGTTTAATGTGATGTATTTCTGAATGGGGATGGGGAATTAGGCCTACATATTAGGTTGCTATGGTATTACTGAATGGAATGTACCTATAGCTACTATTACTAGTTAGCTATGTAGTGATTGTTAAAATTTATCTTATATACGGTACATTAAAATATAGGCTACCATATACCTATATACACACATATTCCTACAGTAGCCAGTTTCTCTCGCATGAGCAGTCAAAGAAGAGCTATAGCTACAGTACATAGGTACCTACAGTAGACTTTGTACTGCATACCCTTTCAATTAGCTAGCTCATGTAGCTCTCTACAAAGGAAAAACTCACTTCGTTTGTCTGTGTATCATATACAATAGCCTTATGTCTTCATGCACTGAATAGCTAATGTTGTGTTTAATATTGGTAACTTTACAGAGGCAATCTGTCGCTCACTGAAAATAGGCTAAACCCTCATGCTGTAGGCCTACACATTGCCTATTGTTTCACTGATACTTCAAGGCAGCTGAGTCATGTTGTACCTAGCTAGCTATATGGTAATCCAGTGCAGTGAGTGCAAAATTGAATACCAAGTAGCTATGATGCAGATATTTTATGTTAGGCCTATTCATTAAAGGAATCTCTCGCTGTATCTAGGAACATGCCTTTTAAGGCATTGCTAGCAGGTACCTACTGTAGCGGGCAAAATAAGAGAACGATTTTCATTATTTGAAAATAAAGTTTAACCATGTAGAGTAGGTTAATGAATCTTTTGATGGGGCCTTAAGGAATGTATTTAACATATTTCTACAAAATATCAGGACACACATAGGCCTAACTATATTTAATACATTAGAGCAATCTAACAAACTATGCTTGTGACAAGCCAAGGGCGAAGGAACACGCCCTTTTTCTCACCAAAAGCGAACTTGACACCGTATAGGACTTAGCCCAGGGGATCATACTGCCTTTAACTCTTGATACCNAGTCAGCTGAGCAAGAGAGGAGAAGCCCCAGTAACTGATCTCTTTTATGATCTCAGAGATGGAACAAAGCTGCTCATCCTTTTGGAAATTCTCACAAATTCTAAGCATGTGAGCTACTTTATGTAGGGTCTACTCTTGCAACTGTTTTTGACATAGGCAGGCACATAGGTATCTATTGTATTATAATGTGTGCAATTCAGTGGAATCTTGTAGAAGGAAAGTTTCCATATATAGCTATAGGCCTAGGCCTAGAAGGCCAATTGCATTTCATTATGTAATTTATGTTTAACCCCCATGTACCTTCAAAACTGGTTCCTTGCCTATAAAACTGTTCCCTTGAATGGCTTAAAGGCCCACAGGGTTTAATGTGATGTATTTCTGAATGGGAGGGGGAATTACATATTAGGTTGCTATGGTATTACTGAATGGAATGTACCTATAGCTACTATTACTAGTTAGCTTGGTATGTAGTGATTGTTAAAATTTATCTAATATACAGTACATTAAAATACAGTATACCATATAGCCTACAGTAAAACCCCTCTAATCCGCACCTCAATAATCCGAACCCCTCCCTATTCCGAACATCTGATTAAAGTTCGAAGTGCTATCCTAACAAATAAGCATTTTTCGGATTAATAGGGTAAAGTACGGAGTTTGTACAAATACCTCTGTAATCCGTACAAGGCGCTTCTCATTTTTCGGTTTAGGGGGGTGATGAGCAAAAAATTTGCATGAGGTGCTGCTCAGAAGGTAGCTACAAACAATCTCTCTGTAATCCGTATTGATGTGGAATACAGAGGTTTTTTCAGATTTGTAAGTATATAGTTACCCCATTAATCCAAAATCCCCGCTAATCTGTCACCCACTTCCCCCATGCTGTGCGTATTAGAGGGGTTTTTACTGTAGCTATATATACACACACACACATACCTATTCCTACAGTAGCCAGTTTTTTGCATGAGCAGTCAAGGAAGAGCTATAGCCACAGTACATAGCTAGTTACCTACCTAGACTTTGTAGTTACTGCACACCCTTTCAATTAGCTAGCTCATGTAGCACTCTACATAGGAAAAAAATCACTTCTTTTGTCTGTGTAAGCTATCATATACGATAATGTCTTCATGCACTGAATAGGTAGCTAATGTTCTGTTTAATATTGGTAACTTTACAGAGGCAATCTGTCACTCACTGAAAATAAACCCTCATGCTGTAGGCCTATACATTGCCCATTGTTTCACTGATACTTCAAGGCAGCTGAGTCATGTTATACCTAGCTAGCTAGTTATATGGTGATCCAGTGCAGTGAGTGCAAAATTGAATACTAAGTACGGTAGCTATGATGTAGATATTTTATGTTATTCATTAACGGAATCTCTCGCTGTATCTAGGAACATGCCTTTTGAGGCATTGCTAGCAGGTACCTATGAGATATAGCTATACCGTAGTAGTTTAATATTTACATTAGCAGGTCTAATTAGAGCTGAAAATGTATCTGCAGAAATAGCAGATGCTCTGTAAACTTGCAGCTAGGTATTGGAAGTGCCATTCCTGTGTACTGTACTAGTACACTAGTAATGTGCGCACTAGTACACATTATCATCATGATTATGCCAGTATAAACTTAGTGCGGCACTGCCATCACTGTACTAACATGGTAATGGTGTCACATAAGTGTAGGTAGGCAATTATTATTGCTCCCAAGCCCCTACATTTATTGTACCTGTTATAACTCAGGCTAGGGAGAAAGGTGCCATGCGCGTCCACCGCCTCAGCAATGTGAGGAGAGCTCTGGACGTGTTAGCTGCCCAAAACGTGAAGCTTGTCAATATTTCTGCCGACCACATCGTTGATGGATCTCCTAAGATTACTCTTGGGCTTGTGTGGGCCATTATACTGCACTGGCAGGTGAGTATTATTATATGTATAGGCTAGGTGCTGCTCGCTATGTTGGTCAAACTATTGGAAGAGATGAAGGAGTTTGTGTAATTTGTGAGGAGAATATTACTCGCTGTGCCAACCAATAGGAACATTTCGTTTCTGCTCCACTCGTGACATCACTTTCGTACCTACATAACGGGAGGTGGCCTTGATTGGAGGTGCACTACGAAGTGCACCTCCAATCGAGGCCACATCATTTTGCAATCAAAGCAATGCTATTGTGGCACAATGACGTCATGGCTCATGACGTCCTGAAGGTGTTACCGATTTCAAAATAGCTACTGGTTTACAAGCAGGGTTGCGGAGTCGGATGGTTCAAGGTCCGACTCCGACTCCGACTCCTGGTCCTCCAGAATTTCCAACTCCGACTCCGACTCCTGGCCCTCAAGATTTTCCGACTCCGACTTCCGACTCCGANTAGAGCAAGTGAGATTCCGACTCCAACTCCGACTCCACCTAAAATCCTCCGACTCCGGCCGACTCCGACTCCGGCTCCGACTCCGACTCCGCAACCCTGTTTACAAGCAGCGTTACCTACTTGCTTTAGCTCTACCTCTGTCATCCTCAGGCAACTCTGACTGGAATCCAACCTTCTCATAGCTCTGTTTGTGTTTCATCAATGAATAGATGCCAATACTTCAAACGCAATTGATGTTCAGGGCAATAGCTAGAGCTCACTTCCTATTGGACTACAATTTCAAATTTTAAAATTTCACGCACACAGTACTTTAGTCAGGCCATTGTTACTTTGTAAGCAATTTTGAACAACGTGCTCAATATAGAGCAACATCCTGTAGGAGAGCTGTTTTATTCTGAGGCTTGACCCTATCCTACTCAGGCTGTGCTGTTTTGTTACAAAGGCTCTTTCTGCTATTGTATTCCCATAGGAAAAAGAGCGCTTGAACCGAAGTCGCGCAGCCTAAGTAGATAGGGTCAATCCTATATGAACCAGAAATTAAACGTTATTCGCTCGAGAAGAGTTGTTTGAAACGTTTATTCGTATAGGTTTCATGAGCTCAAAGACAGTCCTCAGCACTTGCTGCAGATGTGCAAGTGATGAAAACTTTTCGTCTCATGCTTTGTTTGATATGCGTGACCCGTACTGCATTAAAAACATTTATTGTTTGTTTTGAGTTGGAAAACAGTGCCTAATGATGAATACGATGTCTGTTCGTTGCTTCAATGCCTACCAACCTTGTATCTATTAATCGTCCCATTGTACCACAGGTGCAGGGAGTGCTCAAGGAAGTGATGTCTGGACTACAGCAAACAAGTCTAGAGAAGACTCTCCTGGCGTGGTGCAGACAGTCTACCCAGGTCTGTATTAGCGGCGGAGTCAGAGCTTGAAGAGTTTACATGCATTAACTGTGCTACAGGTGGCTATACTGTAGCTGCACGACATGGCGTTTCATATGTCCCAAGGAGCCCAACCAAAGTAACAGCGTAATTTCGTGCATTGCAATTCCATTAGCGACGTATCTGGGTTGTCAACATCCATAACTTTTCACCATCTTGTCCAGAATTGGTCGGTAGCTATATTACAGCGCTGTATGTACAGTATGCCAACATCTATTTCCATCATGAACTTATGTTGCCATATCTTCTACCTTGAACTTTCCTATCATTTGTCCAAATATCTGCACTTGACAGGGCTACGCCGGTGTTGACATCCGCAACTTCAGCAGTAGCTGGAGTGACGGGCTGGCATTCAACGCTCTCATACACAAGCATCGACCTCAGCTGTTCGAGTGGGCTTCGCTGGCCAACAAAGTTCCCTTTGCACGCCTCCAGCACGCGTTTAATCTAGCCAATGAGCACCTGGCTATTGAGAAGCTCTTGGATCCTGAAGGTGAGCTTCCTGTAGGTCGCTGTTGTATAGCCTAGTTACTGTTATTATTATAGTCTTGGTGCAACCACCGTAACACCTGTTGAATAGTTTTGTATCATGGAGTCTATCAGTAACTCACCTTTTTAGGAGTCTGCTGGATTTGGTAGCCACTTTGTTTAGTTAATAATTATCAGCAATTATAGTTATGTTGAAGGGACGCTGTGCTCACGGGCGGCTGCCAATGGTTGATGATTGGATGGACACGCACACAAAGTACTGGCAACCTTTGTGGATAGTTGCTTTATTTTTATTTGGTTTCAATAAATAGTATTTGTAAATAATGTAGTTAACGCAGAGCTGCCTATACACCTTGCAGATGTTCACACGCAGTCACCTGACAAGAAGTCTGTGATGATGTACGTCATGTGTCTCTTCCAAGCGTTGCCACCCGATCGTCTCTCCCTTACCAACCTCGAGGAATGTTCTCCTGATTCTACTCTTGTGNTGTACACTTTGCAGATGTTCACACGCAGTCACCTGACAAGAAGTCTGTGATGATGTACGTCATGTGTCTCTTCCAAGCGTTGCCACCCGATCGTCTCTCCCTTACCAACCTCGAGGAATGTTCTCCTGATTCATCTCTTGTGAGTATGGCGTGCGTGTGGTTATGCATATTTATCCATGGGAATGCTCAATGGCTATTGCTACGGATTTTATTACCTACTATTATACTTACGCAGTTTTCATTAAATTTAGACGGCACTTCAAGTTCTCGTCATCGCGTTTGAATAGGCTTACAATGGATATCTTCTCGTAGTGTAGAAGTAATCAACTAGATTAATTCGTGTAGTATGTAGGTACGATGCGCTTGTATAACGTCCAACCATTGTGTATATGTACTTTTTGCTAGGGTGTAGTTCCAGTGATGTAGAAAGAGCAAATTGATGTTAATGATGTTACTGGATCTTGCAGATCCTTAAATGTTTCTTCATTCCGTCTTACGAGAAAATGCGTCTCTTGTATAACGTCCAACCTTTATGTAGGTATACTTTTTGCTAGGGTGTAGTTCCAGTGATGTAGAAAGAGCAAATTAATGTTAATCATCTTAGTGGATCTTGCAGATCCTTAAATGTTTCTTCATTCCGTCTTACGAGAATATGCGTCTCACACTGCAGAATGAGAGCCAAGCAGGAGCCGCCGCCGCCGCTGCTACAGCAGCACCGAACCCGCAGTTGCGGTCTCCCAGCAAGGGTAAGACGGAGTCGGAACGGCCCCTGTCGCTGGTGTCCGCCTGCCTCGGTGCGTACCTCAAAAGCCTGGAGGAGGTGCTGGTGTGGCTCCTGGGTGCTGAGGAGCGTCTCGCTGCCATGCCTGAGATCGGCAGCACCACACCTGTGCTCAAGGAGCAGTTCCATGCGCTTGAGGTGATACTTGTATTCGTAGGGGACATCATTGTTTGTTGGATGGAGGAGCGTTCCATACGGGACCCATAAGGATGCCCTATGATCATTTGGACGCGAGTCTTTCCGTGCCCACTTTACTTCCTTCCCTTCGTATAGCTACTCATTGTCTGCTTCTCTTCTTCTGTTCCTATGCCCATCCTTTGTTACGAGGCGTAACGCTGCCAGTAAGTTTCCCTCGCCATAGGTTCCCTTTGTCTTAGCCAGGGCTTCGAATATCTTTCTTTCATGTCCTCTTTGCAGCCTTCCTGTGCCATTCTCCTGCTAATGATACTTTCGGTTTGGTCTTTCTCTTCTTCCCCAGTAGCATTTCTCACGCGTGGTGATGCTGTGTGGTATTACCGTAGGGAATGGGTTTCTCTAGACACACTATTTATCTTCTTCTTCGAAAACAGGGTAGCTTCGCAGTGGCTAGGTTGGCTTCAACTATTATAATAATTTACTTGTACGCGTTACTTGTTCCATTCATATACTCTGTAGAAATAGACTACCGGTTATTGTTGTTGGTGGCAATAGCTTATAAAGGGCCGGAGCGTGAGTCTTAGGTCCTCATTCCATGACGATTCTTTGCTCGCTCGTGAACTTGCAGTGAAGTTATGCGTTACCTGCCACAGGCCGTGATGCTGGAGCTGACGGCTCGCCAGAGCGGTGTCGGTGAGGTACTGAAGGAGGGCAGTCGGCTCGTAAAGGAAGGACTTGCTCAGGGAGAGGAGGGTGAGGAGATCAAGCAACAGATGAGGCTGCTTAACTCGCGCTGGGAGGACCTTAGAGTTAAAGCCATGGACAGGCAATCGAAGTAAGTAGGTATAAATTTTGTGTAGATTCATGTGTGAGCATTATAGAACAGCTTTCCTATGTTCTGTTGGATGCCTATTGAATTATATTACGGCCTTAATTTTGTCGTCAGCAATGTCATTGAGCTGTCTACGCTGGTTGTAACACAAAGGTCTTGTATCCCTGGAAATGTTTTCTAATTTCGAGCAAACTTTCACACTTCGAATTAAAGGCAAATTAATAGGAGTTTTACTGTATTGCTTAACGAGGTCAAGTGCAAGTATATGCAATATAACGGAACCTTTAGTTAAACCTAGTTTTGATCAGTATTTTCTCTCGCATTGTCGTGTAATTGACAGCAGGGCCGGATATTTTCGGGTATTTGCGTACTCAGATATGCTGACTCTTAAGGCTCAAACCTTTTCTTACAACTCTTCTTTATGCGTGAGTCTGGCATATGGGCAGCAGAGGTGTCTTGCTGCTGTGGGCTAAGTCCTGTTGGTAGCACCGCTCTCTTAGTGGTACGCCTGGGCCACACACTAGGTTTACTCTCACGGTCAACTCATAAGCGTACGTTGAAGTCGCCCGTTTGTATACACCGTGAAAGTCTGTAGCATGAACAACGTTTGAAGTGCACCTCCGGTTGAGCGTGCGATTATATAGTGCGGCCCCGGTCTGTGTGCCTCGCGCCAGTGTCTGACCTCACCTCCTGTTGCAGGCTGCATGTGAAGTTGATGGCACTACAGCAGGAGGAGCTGGACTCTCTTAAGCGGTGGCTGAGCACCACAGAAGAGCGCATCGCTGCCATGACTCCCATGGGTTCCTCCCTGGCCGCGGTGCGGGAGCAGCTGGAGCAGCACCGCGCCCTGCAGCGGGACCTGGAGAGCGAGCAGGCCACCATCAGCTCCCTCAGTAACATGGTGGTGGTGGTCGATGACCCCGCGTCTGATGCTGCCTATACTCAACTCGAGGACGAGCTCACTGCTTTAGGTAACTCAAACACTTTTCATTGCACTTGAAGCAAGCCCTGCTCGCTACGTTCTTCTTGGCTGCCGTTCTAACACAATCCTGATGGGATGGTGATTCTCAAGAGCTACATAGCACTGTAGGTGGACAGCAGTCGCCAGGTATTACAACACACGTTGCAGATATAGAAAGATTCTTGAAGAGACAAAAGTAAAACATCATGAGCAAAATAAGAGGTATAGGCGCAGAATTAGGTGTTGCCATTTTAACGTAAAGAAGGAAATGTATAAAGTCAGATGGCACAGAGTAGGAGACTCGACTCTGTCTCTAGGGCAACCTGACTACATTAAGCTGAGCCAGACGTTCAGTTCCGCTATGAAGCCTACCTCAAAGTATGTGCTAAGTTAGATTAAATAGCTTAGGATAGGTATTATATAGCTAGAAGAAGCACCCGACCCAATTTGTTGGCACACTTACACTTGAACCTCAGGTAAGCCATATTCTATACCGGCACCAAACTTCCTTTGGACAGTGTCAATACGTGGTCTCCAAAATTTCAATATTCGATTGAAAAGTTGACTGCTTGAACTGTTAGAAGTGCTTGTCTAGCATAGTACTGTCTGATAATAGTTTGATCCCGTCAGGCGAGCGGTGGAGCCACATTTGCAAGTGGTCGGAGCAGCAGTGGGCGACGCTGCAGGCGCTGGCTCTACACTGGGGCGAGCTGGAGGAGGGCGTGCGTCAGTTGACGCTCTGGCTCGACGAGAAGGAGAAGCAGCTCAGGGAGATGGAGAGCAATCCGTCCATGGAGGACGAGCATATATTAAAACAGGCGTCTGCTCTTCAGGTCTGTGTTTTAATCGCGTCCTTATAATACCATAACAGTGCCCTTGTGTTACAATATTATGAGCGCGGTGTGATAATAAGATAGTCTATTGTATTAGCACCCTAATGAACATGATACGACTTGACGCCTGCGATGCCTTTTGAGTCGCTGTGAGCTCTGTTTAGAATAAGGCTGCTCAGACTACGACAACTCTACCTACTACTGCAGGAATACTTATTAATCTTGTATGGTTGATTTGGCACGAGCAGCAGCTGCAGGTGGAGTTGGAGGTGCGGCACGAGCAGTGGTCCTCACTGCAGGAGCAGAGCAGCGCCGTCCTGTCTGGCGTTCCCCCCACTAGCCCCGCCCACACCAACATACCCGCCACTCTCGAGAACATTCAGGACAGATGGGAGTGTCTCCTGTCTATTATTGAAGCGCAGAAAACCAGGGTAAGTTTCAGCTTCCTGTAGGTGTTTTGAAGTGCGTTGAAAGGTGCCAAATTGTATAGAAAAGAAATAAAACCGTGACAACTGCCAGATTCCTGCAGTGTACAGGAAATTCTTGGCAAGTGTCTTGTTAGAGTATTACTGTTGCGTAGAAGCCCAGAGTAAGCTCTTCTTCTATTTCTGTTTTGCCTGCTTAGTGGCTAGTGGTAAGTTTTTCTAATGGCCGTTGCGCTGTTATTTTACAGAAAACGAGTTTAAGCTCGTAATTTCTCTCGGTTTTCAATACTTGGCAATACGTGATGCTTGCTAACTTTATTGTAGTCTCTTATTCATCTTTTTTCCGATTTGTTATTCCCATGTGTTTTTCTTTCTTTGGATTATCATTGGCTTTTGTAGTGAGGATGAACGCCAAATGTAGCTAATGTGCTGAGGATGATGTAAATTTTCTTAGAAAATCGACCTGTTTTCTTTTTAATGACACCAATAATCTGCATTGCAGAATCAGTCGTAAAGAGTCGGAGATTTTTGGGTGCATGGAATCGGCTCGTTCTAGAAGTCTGAGTCGGTACTTGAGAAAACTAGAATTTCAGGCAAGTTGACCGTCCATTCGTTAAGGTGTCACGAGTCCAATAGAGTTGGAGGGTTTTGGCCGCTTGGAGTCGGAGTCGGATAACTGCTGATCCCAGGAGTCTGTAACGGACCTTTTAACTTTAAAACTCTTCCAGCAATAATAATAATAATAATAATATTTGTATGCAGCTGGCAGCGTGCGGCATTGATGTGAGCACCGTAGTGGTGATGGGCACCAAGCGCAGTGGATCAACGGGTCCTGAGGACAGTGGTAGTGACACTACCACCACCACTACTACCAGAACTGCTCATGGTTCCACCATCATCACTAGAGTCATCACCACCAAGAGTGTGTCGTCACAGGTTGGTGTAAAACCCTCGTCTGCGAGTTGTATTTATCAAAGTTGATATATTTTACTTTTAATTCATTTTCTACGATCATTGCAACCGATTACATTTTATCCCTATAATGTAATGTCTCAGATCGTGTAAACAAAGTTTGCTTTCTTGCAGACGTGTTTCACTCATCTGTGAATGACGTTGGGCGTTGTTGGGTTAAACATTCATCAAGCGATAACAGTATAATTAGAGAGAGTAAAGCAATAGTAAGTAAGACAATTCAAGTCAAAGAACAATTATCGAGTAGCTTTATGCTAGTCGGACTATCACTAACAAAATTAAAACCACTATTCGTGAAGAAATTCAATATTGGTGCGGAAATAATTGCTGTAACAGCCAGACTTTGCACATACCATCTAAGTCAGGGATTATATCATTGTGCTTCGTTGCAGATTCCACCGTTAAAATTTATTACTTTTCAGAAAAGTTAAATGCTTTGGCTCGGGAACACCCAGGTGTTTGGGTTCCTTTTCCCTCTCTATCAACTAGGCACTACGTCCCTCCTGTTCGTCTGTTTAGACATCTTACAGTGACTATGGAGGTATAAGCATTGTGATAATAATACCAATATTCATCACTCGCGAGCTAAGCTAAGCGCGGTGATAATGTTTTCGTTGAAGATTTAAGTGTATTTGTCGATCCACCCAAAAAGCGGGAGAAGAAGTTGAGCAATGTTCATAATTTTTTGCAGGGAGCCAGGTGGGTTGATCTAGATGTGAAAGATGCTAAAACCGGAGCGTATGTGGGTCGCCGTAATGTAGTGTAATGGCTAGAGCGCTCGCTGCTGCATCAACAGGTTGAGCGTTCGAGTCCCGCAAACGCCATTGGTTCACGGCAGGAAGGGCATCCGGTGAATAAAGGGCCTAAGCTCCAGCAAAGTCCTGGCATTAGCTGGGCAACGTCCAAGCCCGCAATCCTTATCTAGGAAATGCGGGAGATCGTGACGTAAAACCAATTCATGTTGATATTAAGGCACATAAGTAACTTGCTATATATATTCAGGAATCACTGGACCCTGGTGGTCAGAGCAAGCGCCAGAAACTGGATTCAGGATCGACCCTCCGGGGGGACGACACCACACGCTCAGGGTCCCCAGCTGTAGCGGACAGCCCTCAACCTATGGAAGTGTTATCCGCTCAGGACGATGAACAGGCAACAAAATTGGACCCCACGGCTGGGGGTAAACCTCCCGAGTATGAAAATGTTGCCCACCTGCTGCCTCAGCTCGAGGCTGTAGAAGCCAAGTTGCTTCCCTCCGCCACGCTCAATATAACCGAACAGGAAAAGGAAGACTTGGAACGGAGTATTGTACGAGAGGTATGGAATTATTTCTGTGGTAATAGTCCTTTGGTAGCCACCTGTTTTATTTCCAGATAATTCCTGTCAATTTTGGTAACTATAATTTGGTAAACATTTCTTGCTGAAACAAATTTAAAGACGTTACATCTTTTCCCTAGCAGGTTAATTATGTTGAGTTGATGACAGTCAGTTGCATTCTAGATGGCGCCCAGTAAGTAGCTATGCAGCAACGTATTGCGGCGGTACTAGAAGACTTCGGCGTCCTACTACAACATACGGCATTAGATGACACATCTTAAACGTGCCATATTTCAGTGCCTAGTAATATAGATACCGAGCGCTGAGTCCCTCCTCTCTGTACTCTGTGAACTCGGCTATTATTGCGCGTTAATTTCCATGCGCAGGTTTATGACCTGACGCACATGTTACTCAACATCTGGGAAGATCGGCGCGGCGGTTTTCTCATTGTTCTGTTCTAATCGTTGTGATTGTCTATACAGGTTGCAGCTAAGTTCTACTCATACAACACTAAAGTAAGCCCATTTGCTGAGCTTGGCGATTTAGGTAACATCAAGTAATGTCGTCAGGACGGCCAATCACTCTAGAGTGACATCTTTTTCTCTCTCTTCGACGAGGATTGTGAGGCAGTTTTACGTTACCGTGACGTCACAGATATCTACGACAGAAGCTCTCGTTTTCACTCGCTTATTTTCAGTGAACATTCACCCCTGCGGCTTAGCCTTATGAATAAATTTCTGGAACAAAGTACGATTGCCACACTGCTTCAGTCACTATTTTGCGTGTCGTCAGTAGCCAATGTACGTATAATTTATAATTATTTCATTAGCTATGGCATTTATTCTTCCTCCTGTTCTCTGACTAGCTGTTCCAAAGCGCATTGATCCACTGTGTTACACGTTTCTGTCTACGTACTCTATGTCCCTTCCTCTTTTTCTGTCTTGTAGTACTTTTACCAGGAAGACTTCAAAACTAACTTATAATGTGACGTCTTACTGTTTGGGTCACGTCATACGTTCTAGGTTTGGCGATTTCCGAATGAGGAATATAACAATAAGACCTGTCTTTGGCTTGCCCGCAGCTATCCAGCCTGGAGACAGCGTACCGCAAGGTCCGCGGGCCTGCAGGAGGTCGCAGCTCAGAGCAGCAGCAGCTAGTGGTCCAGTGGCTGGCTGTGCACAATATGCTGCGCAGAGTGCGGTGAGGACTTCTGTCTTATGTTGTGAGGACTTCTGTCTTGTGAGGACTTCTGTCTTATGTTGTGAGGACTTCTGTCTTATATTGTGAGGACTTCTGTCTTGTCTTGTGAGGACTTCTGTCTTGTCTTGTGAGGACTTCTGTCTTGTCTTGTGAGGGCCACTGTTTTATGTTGTCAATAGCGAAAGTGTGGTCTAGGGGAGTAGTGCGGCGGTGGTTTTTGTTTCTGTCTGTCCGCTGTAGTATATACGATTGAATGAAAAAGTGTCCAAAACGAGGAATAATTGTAAATGTGTATATAAATAAATTATTTTAGAAACATCAAGCAGTTACATAGTAATAGGTGCTCGGTTTAGATTAAATTAGATAGCTAACAGTAGACGGACCAATTGGCCCATTACCAGAGAGCGGCGGAGACTCACGCTCCGGCCCTTTATCAGCTAGTGCCATTATGTGAAAATTATTTAAATGTCTGAAGAAGAAGAAGAGAATAAACTCAGCCAAGAAGTTGATCGTGCAAGCATGATTATTTGGTGAATATCCGCGGATCGCGGAGACCGATCCGTTTGGGACAAGAAAGATAATGTGGGAATTAAGGTGGTCTCTGAATCTTTGGCCGTAATGAGTTTGTGATTGCTGAAGCAGCAGTAGGTAGTTTAGAGGGCGTTGCTCCCAATGTTTGTCAAGACGATTTTTAAACGCATTGACTGTCTCTGCATTTAAACCAACCTGATTTATGTCACACAACCCTGATACAGATGCTATTTGTTTACATTCTATAGCAAAGCGCGTGCTCTATTCGTAGCTTAAAGTGAGCGAAAATATCTTGCAACTTGGATACGTACGAAAACACTCGTAAGTTGCGGTACTACGAGCGAGATTTGCAGCGATCTTTGAAACTGCAACTGCCATATTTGCGCTGTAGTTTCTGTGAGGTTGTGACTCACTCTGTTGTTGCCGCTTTGCATGTAGGTCGATTGATGAGTGGCTGCGATTGCCGTAAAATCGGCCTAGCAGCTACTGCGGAACCTTGTTACTGCTGCAGATGGATATATGTTGTGCGCGATCGATGGATTTACGCGATCGATCGTTTGCGCAGCGTGATCGATCGATCGCGCAAGCCCGATCGATCGCGCACAACATATATAATCGGTCTCACTAGTGGGCTTCTCCAGAGCTGTGTGGACCAACCTTTGGACCCCTTTCTTAGGATATGTGTTAAGCTC
>LQNS02278169.1:7345385-7358724 GCA_001587735.2 Parhyale hawaiensis | reverse complement strand
CGGTGCAGCGACCTGGTGGGGACGAAGACGTTCGGTCTGAACTCTCCTGTCAGACCACAAACATCACAGAAGGCCTGGAGTCTCTGCAGCTGCTGTCGCGTGTAGCTCAGGAGAAGCTCGACCCTTCCTCTGCGTCTTCCCTGCTCTCTGACATCTCGGCACTGCTGCAGAGTTGGCAGGCCTTGGATGTTCGGTAAGTGTTTCTGTTGCACAACACGGTCTCTGTTGCTTTCTGTTCTCGGGGTCGTGCGTTTTGTATAAGGGATCGTAATAACTCATTTGGGATTCTGTGGATTTCCGTAGTCCTTACTAGGCCTTCCAGTTCTCATTCGTTTTGTGCTTGCTTGGCTGCTTTCCTCTTCAGGAGTTTCACTGGCAATCTTTAATATATGCTTCCTCTTCGCTCAGATCATGTTGTTTTTTCGAGCTTATCTAAACTGAATTTTCCGCTTTGCCTTGACAGATCACTCGCTGCTATAACCTAACTCTCTGGAAATACGGTATTGTCTGCTACTATTCTTTTATTGTCATAGCTATTTTCATTTGATCAGCTCTGTTTTCTGTGCACAGCTGTCGAGTGGTGTAGAAGTCACTTGCTATACGCCGCTGCTTCTCTCAGAACGGATCGGATACGCAAGTTTGGCATAACAAACTCAGAAGTAAAAGCTCAGAAAAACTAAAAACTCAATATTTACTCTTTTTAGTTTCAGATACCTGGACTTTTTTCCCAACCCTGTCCATAGCCCATAGGATTAAGTATGTAAGGTTCGCCCATCCTGTGCTTTGATGAGTCGCTTCCCCACAGGACTTCATGATTTACTTTTCCTTAGATTGGTCGTCACGAGTCATGACGTCTTTTGTTTTTGTCCACTTTGCTTCCGTCCATTTTCATATTCCTGCTGATGCTGCTTTGCGCTATCTATTCTTCGTCTTCTTTCTTGACTTGCTGTTCTCATGCGCAGTGATCTAGCGAGGGAACGCCTGTTACATAGGTCCCACATTTGTTTCAACATATATACCTAATGTACCTCGCTTCTTTCTTCCTTTCTTGCATCACCATTGTAGTCAACTACGGAGGCTGTAACTCTACAATTCAATAATAGTAATAAGATTGCTACCGAACACGATTAGCTACTTCTGCTGCTTACGGCCGGAACATTCGCTATAATTTTTACAGTTCTGTTCATACACATCTTTCCGTGAGAATTATGAAGTCTCTTCAAATACGGCTAAAGCTTCTACACGTTGCAACAGTTTTGGAAGCGTGAAAGATATGAGTAATTATGAAACTCTTTGAACCTACCCAGCAGTTCAGTGTCAGCGAAAACTTGATAGGCTCGAGTTTGTGCTCGCTTCCGTCCAGGTGTTTGTATTCTTAGCTGCCTCAGACTGCAAGTCGCTGTAGTTCTTTCTCGTGCAGTTATGTTCTTGATATAACGCAATAATTTCATAGTTTTCATGTAAATGTTATTGCTGCTCTAACTTTGTGAGTAACTTTGGATTCTCTCTCTTCCTCCAAAGCTGCTCGTACTGTGGTAAGTCGATTGCTGTGCGCTCTGTGCGCTAGTTTGTTATATAGCTACATAGATAAGTGACATGTTTATGCATATTCCACCATGCTATTGCTAGATTAGATGTTTCGTATTATAGTTACTCCGAAAAAAAATTCTAATTTGTTTAGAGCCTACTGGAAGTTCAACTTCCACTAGCCTCTTGCCCCCTGTGGGCGGGTGGCTCTCACCCACTTCAGCCTGTCTGGGGTCAACCAACCGGTGTCTAGGAGTCGGAGACCTTANGTGAGAGCCACCCGCCCACAGGGGGCAAGAGGCTAGTGGAAGTTGAACTTCCATCCGGCGTCTAAACAAAGCACTTTCGCCTCAACTAACGTTTCGTTAGCTCAAGGCGAATTATATACGTATGTGAACTTAGCCCGTTTAATATTCGGTACGGTACCACCCTCAAGAGCAAATCAAAGGAAGGCGATAAGCTGTGTGAATGCGTGTACGTCTCCAAATAATGAGATGCAATTGTTGCTATCTTCGATGAAAGTTCGTGTCTCTTAATAGGTGATAGTAACCCTTTAATTATATTTTTGTTTTTGCAAATTTTTTCTATTATTTATTTAATATCTCGATTTTTCAGAGTTAAAAAGCTCGAGAAATCATTTTCGAGACCAGCCTCTGCAGCAGCAACCGAGCCTGACGCTGTGGTGGAGGAGGTGCGGACTGTTGAGGTCATCGACATGGATGAGGGCGCCACTGGCCGACGGGTTGTTGAAAAAATCGAGACTGTGGTCCAAGAGGTGCTGGAGGTGCAAGTGGAAGGACTCGAAAGCCTCGAGAAGTGGTTGTGCCAGGTGGAGCGGGAGGTGTCGGCCAGCCCCATGTTGGACTCGCTGTCAAACATGACTGTTCAGATGAACACCTTCCGCGCGTACCTCAGCCGGGTCATTGCTGAAGCCGATCGACTCGCGGGACATCAACGAGAGATGACCGACAAGATGTCGGCCACGGCCGCTACGACAAGTTCCCCCGACGGAGGCTCGTCGGTGGTTACGGATGTGACAAACAACATGACTGAAGTGATGACCACCGTGTCAGCAGCTGTAGAAAAGTGCGCGTCCGTACGGCGTCTCTTGGAACAGCGACTGGCGGTGTTAGCCGAGGGTGTCGAGGCCCTGGAGCAGCATCAGGCGGAGGTCAAAGGGTTGCACTCGTGGCTGGCTGAAGTCAAGGAGTTCCTGAGAGCTGAAGAAGATCAGGTGCTTGGTCGTGCTGACCTTGCAACTCTGCGAGCTCAGCTGCAGCAGTCCAATGTGAGTGCTCATGTCTGAAGCTGCAGCTATGCTCTCTCTGAAAGATTTTTGGGTCGGATCAATGGATTACCTTAGCCAAGTTTGTCCATCCTATTGGGCTGTGTACCGACAGTTCCGCCCCCCACAATTCTGTGTATGACAATTCCTTGCAAGGGCTATTATTGAGGCTTATACCCTCAGTGAGACACTATAGTTATTCTTCCCGTAGGCCTGCGAACCATAAATTTTAATTCTTGTCTTTAGTATTACCCTATAAGCACAAAATAAAACTTCAATTTCCTTTAGAAAATGCATTTTTTTATAGTCTTCTACGAGCATCGCTGAGCATTAGAGGATTAATATAAGCGAAGTTCTTCACTTGCGCCACCGATTCATGACGGAGCTCACCAATTGATTTTAATTATGTCACTTAATTCAAATTTTTTTTTGAGCCTGTGTAGCGGAATTGCTATATTTACCAGCATCAGATTTTGGTCTTGTATTAATTTTAAAAAGTGACTCTGAATAACAACTTTGTATATATTTAGGCCCTTGAAGATGACATCGCTACCCTGACCAGCAACCTAACTACTGTGGAGCAAACCTGCGCTCGCCTGGAGTCCGGGTCTCCTCCCCCCTCAGTGTCTGGTGTTCGGGAAGTGAGCGGTACGCTGCGGGAGGAGGCCCGACACACCGCACGTCGTCTCCGGACAGACTGGGACACTGTGGTGTCCAAGACCAGGCTACTCAACGGTCAGCTCACTGAGGCTGTCCGCACTAAGGAGGAGGTGAGTCTGGGCCGTGACGCCGCTGTTGTCTCGTCCTATTGGCCAGTGGTTTGGCATCTGGGAAGTTCCTAGCTTTTTCTCGGGAGGGATTCTTGCTGAGTGGATATTGTTTTACAAACTATGTATGACTATAATAATAATAACCCGATCGTCGATAGAAGGGGACAACAATCATCACACGTGCAGTGGCTTGCAGCAGTGAACACTCAGTCAGTCATAAGGTTCATAATTTCACTCTCATTATTTATACATTTTAATTATATAAGTTAGTTTAATCTTCCAGAAATCTGGATCCAATAAGCTGGTTTAGGAGCGGAAAATATTGCATTGTGTATGTGAAGAAGAAAAAACTAGAGTCTGAGCAGTGATATTATTCTGACCGTTATCCACAGAGCGTCCGACAGGAGTGGAAGGAGTGGACGAGCACAATTTCAGTGCCGACAAACGTTGGTATCGAGACGTCCGGGGACCTGCAGGCTGCCATCGCTCACTACCAGCAGCTGCTGCAGGAGCTCCCCGTCAGGAAGTCTGCCTTTGATGCTCAGCTGCCTCCTGGTGAGGCAGGTCGGTATTTTTCCGCCCTTAGGGTTGCGGGTGACATAAAATAGAGGGGCCTAGAGCTGGTGATCGCTTTTCTTTCAAAAAGGGCACATCTAATGCCATTTTGTGTCTCATCATACACTGAGGAAGCGTAGCCATATGCACTGAAGTTACCCCTATCCTTTTACGTAAACTAACCTAGTGTAAGTCTGCTATTACCATTCACTGCAACATTACCTTTTGCTATTAAACAAAATTTATATCTTTCGAGCAACAAACATTTATATCGTTAGAGCAATGAAAAGCATCCATAGGACCCCAGTGTTGTGCAGTGCAACTTCCCTGGATGCTATCATTATTGAACTAAAGCTCGATGCTGCAAAGCCACTGCCTTCTTCCTGTGAAAGCTTGCCAGTGTTCAATGTAAAGTCAAATATCGAATCAAATTTTTATAATATAAAATTTCCCGGGTTCTAATTCGTTAAGCGTCACTGGCTCACGGCCGGAAGCGCCCCCGGTGAATAAAAGGCTTAAGCCTCCATTAAGCACGAGCGAGTCCTGGCTATAGCTCGGCACCATCCAAGCCTGTAATCCTTTCTTGAGAAACATGAGAGAATGCACCGTAAAACCGATTTCATATAATGACTGTAATATTATCTTCAGATACCGAGGTCCGTGCAGCTGTTGAACAGGAGCACCTTGAGCTGAAGCAGGCATTGGAGAGTCGCTTGGCTGCTCTGGAGACGGCACTGCAGCACTATACGCTATTCAAAGAACTCAGCACTGCCCACAGCAGGTGGCTGGCGGAGCTGGAGCAGAAATTGAAACTTTGGGCCCAGCCTGCTGCCGATGCTGAAGAGATCACTGCGAAGCAAGACGTGAGTGCTAAATACAAAAATGATCGTTGCAACAAATTACGTGAAAGCCGCGATGCCTTTCAGATTTGAATACAAATGTCTGTCCCAGTTGGCCTCCCCCTGTACAGTGAAATGGCAATTGGAACTGTTATTGTCATTAAGTGAAGTCTGTTTTTTTGCAGACTATTGGGCTGCAGTCCAAAGGACTTCCATTAGCCACCAATTCAAATATTTTTTTTTCGTAGGAGCTGGAGAACTTCCTCCGTCGCCGGGAGGCCGAGACCGCACCCGCCCGTCTGGAGGAGGTGGCCATGTACTTACTACAGCAGCAGCTCATGACCGTCGCTGTGCAGAACACCAAGCATGACATTGAGACGCGTCTCAAGACGTTACTAGCGGAGGTAGGCACTCCTGTCGTGTCGAGCATCGTTCTTCTTCTCAAGTCTGAAACGTCAGAATCCAATTTGTTTCTCGGAAGAACAGCGTTGTTATTACATTGAGTAGTACCCTAGAACGGCCTGGTTTAAGACGTTCTCGACTGACAACTCTTTGCCGCTTTGGGTTAAATTCAGCAGTACTGGTCACTTACTATATCGTATATTATTTAAGGGCCTACGTAATTTGTGAACTTGGCCATCATCATTCTCATTCATCCCTTATATATTACTGCACCATATGTGTATGTTTAGGGCAATTTATTTGCATTCCTCTATCTATGGGTGTTGCCGCAGTCCACAATAGCGTTGTGTGTTGTATTGCAGAGCGACGCTGTGCAGCGCAGCCTGGAGGCAGCGAGCCTCAAGTCTCAGGAAAGTGAGCAGCAGTACTTGACTTTATTAGAGCGTATCACTTCCCTGCAGCAGCTCCCCGCCATGATCGAAACTGACCAGGACGCTTCACTAGCTGCCTCACAGGTGAGTTCGTTAAGGCCCGCCATTGAAGAAGAAGGCGTTGTTGCTATTGGGTTGGCTTATACCGAGGACACACTTTGCATTCGCAGAAACAATCTTATGTGAGGGTGAGCAGCTCGCATTTCGTTCATGTCCCCGTATCTATGCTACTGAGTTTAAATACATTTCAGAGCGACTGAGTGAGCGCTCAACCTCGCTTCCAGTAACTGTTGTATGTGCGAATGCACATGTGACCTCGGCATTAGCCTGTCCTACGGAATATTCTCACCTGCCAGAAGTATTGGGTGGTAGACGCCTGGCAACCCCGCTGGTATGAGACCCCTTCTGTGTTGTGTCGTGGGCTTGTGGGTTTTGGCAAGAGGTGGCTTCTCTCGTCTCCGGCCAAAGTGAGGAGGTTGGATGGGACAGCGAACGAACGCCTGCCCGTCGCTAACCCAGAGTGAAGACAAACACGTCCTGTTATCAAATAGGTTGCACTTGCAGCCAAAGCCAAGATATTATGAAGGCCTTAACCCTCCACTGATGCTCCAGAGAGCATTTCAGTAATTTTCAATAGTGTTGCTCTGTTTCAAAACAGCTGGATCAAAATCTGTGTTTACTTGTCCCAAAGAAACGGATTCCATAGCTGGTGTGCTAATGTGCTCTTGTGGTGCACATGTGTCTGCTGCCCAGGTGGAGCAGCAGGTGGCGGAGGATCGCGCCAGCATGCAGCAGCTAAAGCAGCAGGTGGAGGTGTACCTGCAGGAGGGCAACCAGCCAGCTGCTGACCGCCTCACGCAGCAGCTGCAACTACTCGAGGTGAGCTCAGCGTTTGTGATTGAATTAGTGTTGTGCTTTTTGATTTGCTTTTCTTTTGTCTTTCTACTGAGGTTTCTCGATTTCGTCTGCTTCCTGTTCAAAGTTTTCTGTCTTGGTGCGAGATAGAATCGTTTCAAATATTTTTGCTGTTGATGTTTTCAAAGTCGCTTCTGTTGATGACCCCTCCGGGGGCATAGGATGGGCCATAGGCAATAGGGTTAGGTTAGTTAGGTTCGCCCATCCTATGTTATGGGGAGTAGCGCCCCCAGGGGGTTTGAGTAGGTTACCTTAGCCNCCGACTTGCTGTTCCCATGCGCGTTGATCCTGTGTGGGAACACCCTCGTGCATGGGTTCCACGTATCTATCGTCACACTCTGTGTCCCTTGCTTCTTCCTCTGTTAGATCGCCGTTGCTGTGGAGACGGAGACTTGAACTACTCAATATAATAATAATAATAATAATAATTCTGTTGATGGAGTCCATTCTCTTCATTTTCTGTCATTCATAACTAAAATACGGTACTGTTTCAATGTGTAATATTTCTGCAGAGCAAATTTGAGGAGGTAGTGAGCCAGCTGAGAGTAGATGGGCTCCTACATGAGACGACAGTGCGTAGCTCCGCTCCACTGACGGTGTCTTCCCCTGTCGTACCGAGGGCCTCTCCGGTCGCTGCTGACGGCGGTGATGGTAAGACATGTAACGTCTCTACGGTTACCAGTCGAGGTTACGGAGACACTAGACCTTTTTTTTTTTAAACCCACCCCAAAGCTTTGCTACTGGCCACCTTTAGTGACATCGCTGCACTGTTGAACGTGCCCAATAAGGCGCGGTCGCTGGCAAAGCTGGATTCGAGAAATGGCTGATCCTAGGAGTCGGAGTCTGTAAAAATTGGCAAGTTTTGTTCAGGAGAGGAGTCGGAGTCGGTATTTCTGGTGTGCTAGGAGCAAGAGGGAGATGGAAACTGGCTGAGACCAGAAGTCTGTGTCGGACTTGATTCATCCGACTCCGTATCCTTGGTCGCAGGTGTACTAACATCACCAAGGGAGGTCAGTCGTGACGTCTCTCGGCTATACCAAGCTAGTATTTATCGGAGTGGCTTGTAGTTCTGTGCAAAGTATATTTTTTTCTTAAATTGAAAAGTAAGATCTCTTCTGAAGGATCTCCTGGTAATGAAAATGGCATAACTAGTGATTTCGTGAAAATTTATGTTCGTGGTTGTTTTACCGTTTGGCAATTTTCCCCCTAAAACATTTCCATTTAGATCATGTGATATTCCCATACATATGGCATCTATTCAGCACCACGCGACCAATATTTCGGTTAAAATTTTTTGGAATAGCAGCTTGCCCCTCCGGGGGCATAGGATGGGCCATAGGCCATAGGNNNGGGACGTCTGTCTTTCGTGCCCACTTTGCTTCCTTCCACTTTCATACTCCTACTGATCTTACTGCTGTCTGTTCTTCCTCTTCTTTCCCGACTTGCTGTTCCCATGCGCGTTGATCCTGTGTGGGAACACCTTCTTGCATGGGTTCCCAGTTTTTCTGTCGACATACTATATGTCCCTTCCGTTCCCTCTCTTAGAAGAGCTTAGTACTTATTTAGGGAGGCTTAAGTCTTCTTATAGTACCTAATACCTAAAAGCAGCTTGGATATGTTGTCATAGCCAATACCCCTTTTGGTTAGATTAATAGGAATGAATTACTCTGTAAATACCACTCTACGAATGCTTACTTACCTATTGCGCCCCTTCCCTCTCCGCCTTTAGGTTCTCCCATGATGAGCAAACGCGCCAGCATGGAAGTGAGCGACCACGTGGAGTACCTCAGGTCCCAGCTCCTGGGCACGGGGGAGCGCGCCAAGGATCTCCTGTTGGGTGCCGCTGATCCTGCGCACGTCCAGAGCAAACTGCAGCGATGCCTCGTACGTGTTGGTTTGTTCAGAGCACCGGCTCCCTACCACGTGAGGGTGTATGGGCTTCATAGAGAGCTATTGGAACCACTGTGTGTCTTGCTATTGCAGTTGAACCTCGCACGAACGAACGAACTAGGAGCAATAATCCGTTGATGTAAAGTGTGCAGAGTGTGGTGAGACAAGGCAAAAGAAATGCTTGGAGAACGTCCTAGCACGGCCGCCGGTGCAGACCTTTCGCACTACGTCCGCAGCATACCGCCGGTTTAAACCTTAGTATGGGACGTTCGAGCTAATGACTTATGTGGCCGTTGCGTCAAGTGTCTTCCATGCGGCAGTCGTAGATGACAGTTTCAACAGTCTTAGGTGAAAATTCAGCTTTCTCCGTTGTATCCGATGCCCGGGAATGAGACATTTATCTGGTTGGGAATCCCCTTTTTGAACAAACAGTAGGTAGGTGGTAGATAGGCAGACTTGAGAGTTTGGCGACAGTGTTGCTTAGGGGAGCAGAAGGTGACCAGCAACGGCACCGTGCGAAAATAAACGGGCTCGTGGCTAAAGTTACTTCGTCGGTCAGATGTCGATAGATTCGGCCTATGTCTCGTGTACTAGACTCGTTCCTTTGATCGGCAAGTTTAGTTCCAGTCCCTCAGATAGCTAAATGGATAATTTTGACCCAATCTTTATCAACAGCACTTTTGAACATTAGAGAGATCTTATAACATTTTCGGGAACAGTTCTTGCTGCACGTGATGTCCACATCTCATTCGTAGTTACCTCCTTCACGCTTGTTAAATGATGCGTTTCTACAATTAGTTAAGTGCCAAATTTGCTCCAAACTCGGGGAACGATTTGCCGTGTAGTCTTGAGAACTATTACAGATTTTTCTTAATTTAAGGAGAGTTAGTTTTAATATTTCCTTGAGCACTTCAGATATTTTACAGTAGCAATTCATTGCTGGGCATGGTTTTAAAAATAGAAGAATTGTTTTCAATTATAGTTTTTGTTGTCTTTCTCATATTAGCCATTAATTAGATGCCCCGTAACTCCGTTTCCATTTTGTTGATCAATATTGAACTCGGAATTCAGGGCTCATTACGTGGATATTTTTCGAGGGAAATTGAAACATCAATTTGAATGGCTGCTCTTACTTTCTTGTGCGCATGTAATATCTACAGGTTATGTACCATAACATCAAGAGGTTGTGTATCGTAACATCAACAGGTAGTGTACCGAGAGCTGAGTGAAATCAAAGCTACCGTAGAGAGCACCCTGGCCAGTGGCCGGCGACTGGTCAAAGAAAAGATCTCGGCGCAGCCACACACCTTGTCCTCTCAGCTGGACGCTCTGAAGGCGCTCTACAATGAGGTCAGTGTCTATTGCTGGACGCGCTGGCGGTGTAGCGTCCAGCTCCCTCTGCTCAAATTAATGTAATCTCTTCTCTAACTGAGAATCAGATGAGCTCTTTTGCTTTTTCCTGTAAATTATTAATGGTGACATAGATATTGGACCTAATTAAGCTCAGGGGATTTCATCCTTAGAGGAGCTGTGCTCAAGGGAGGCGTAAGCCGGGAGAGGCTTTAGGACGTAACGTACCGAATTCGTTACAACTTATCTTAAGATCAGATTCAAACGTCAATAAAAAAGCCCTTAAAAAAAAAGAATGCTAGTCAGCCAGATTGTAAATATTTCTGTAGTGCACGATGGTGTCCACTGTACCGTATTGTTTAGAGCCTACTGGAAGTTCAACTTCCACTAGCCTCTTGCCCCCTGTGGGCGGGTGGCTCTCACCCACTTCAGCCTGTCTGGGGTCAACCAACCGGTGTCTAGGAGTCGGAGNGTAACATCAACAGGTTGTGTACCGTAACATCAACAGGTTGTGTACCGTAACATCAACAGGTTGTGTACCGTAACATCAACAGGTTGTGTAGGTACCGTAACATCAACAGGTTGTGTAGGTACCGTAACATCAACAGGTTGTGTACCGAGAGCTGAGTGAAATCAAAGCTACCGTGGAGAGCACCCTGGCCAGTGGCCGGCGACTGGTCAAAGAAAAGATCTCGGCGCAGCCACACACCTTGTCCTCACAGCTGGACGCTCTGAAGGCGCTCTACAATGAGGTCAGTGTCTATTGCTGGACGCGGTGGCGGTGTAGCGTCCAGCTCTCTCTGCTCAAATTAATGTAATCTCTTCTCTAACTGAGAATCAGATGAGCTCTTTTGCTTTTCCCTGTAAATTATTAATGGTGACATATATATTGGACCTAATTAAGCTCAGGGGGTTTCATCCTTCGAGGAGCTGTGCTCAAGGGAGGCGTAAGCCGGGAGAGGCTTTAGAGGACGTAACGTGCCGAATTCGTTACGACTTATCTTACGAACAGATTCAAACGTCAATAGAAAAGCCCTTGAAAAAAAAAAGAATGCTAGTCAGCCAGATTGTAAATACTTCTGTAGTGCACGATGGTGTCCTATGTACCGTATTTTTTTTGCTTCAAAGGTTATAAGTTGTCTTCAACTCTAGCCATGAAATAATGCTTCCCTGATGAGAGTCTAAGATAACATATTGTCCAACCTGTCGGGGAAACTCTTAATATAATAATAATAATGTCCAACCTGTCTGGATTGTCCAGCTGCGCTAACATTGCATGTATTCTTTCATCAGCTGGGCTGCCAGGTGACCCAGCGGCGGGGGGAACTGGAAGAAGGTGTCCAGCAGTCCCGCAAACTGGAGAGAGAGATGACCGCTGCCGATAAGCTTCTGACCGCCACTGAGAAGACTGTCGCTCTGCTCTCCCAGGACGCTGACAGCAAACCGCAGCAGGAGCGTGTCGAGACCATTAAGGTAGCCGACTGTGTAGCTAAGCTTCAAAGTGGTCTACCCAATCCCTGCAGGGTCACTTGTGCCGGGGCTGGAATGTTGAACTGAAATTTTACTGGAACTGTTGTGTATGTCTGACACAGCCACTTCCTGCGGCAACGTCTCGCATTCTAAATCATCAAAGACTGTTCATCCAGTGTTATTCTGTTGATGTGGACTATCTTCCTTTGATTGCGGTAATACGCCTTCATTTATGAAAACTCAGCTGTTTACGTAGAGTTTTGGGGAATTAGATTATGCTTCAATTTGATATCCGTGTTCCTCACCTGCAGGTCTGTTATTTTCTCCGGGCCAGCCTGTTGAACCGAAACTTTCTTGCGAGCAGGTAGCCCTGGAGGAGCTCCGCCTGAAGCGCCCCCTGCTGACGGGCGCCTGCGAGAGCTACAACTACCTGGCAGGGCTGGCGACCAAAGACGGCCTCCCTGTTGCTCAGTCCACTTTGGAGCAGCTTGAAAAGCGATGGGAAAATTGTACATCTTTGCTTACTGCTGCCATGCAACGCATTACGGTGGGCTTCATTGCTTATCAATTGATGTTGCCAAGTGTTCAAGCGGTATGCCAAGTTTTTATAGTAATGATGCATTGAGAATTTTCCAAGACTGTCGAGAATGTTCCGAGCTGCTAAGTTTATTGAATGATGTGCCAAGTTTATTCTGTCGTGTCGTGAAGTTTATTATGCGAGGTGCCACATTTATTGAGCGATGTTGCCAAGCGTGTTACGTAATGTACCAAATATATTACACTGTGTTACTGAGAGCTGTACCCATCGTTGCCCAGTTTATTGTCTATATTGAGTGATGTTGCTTACTACGTTTGGCCGTGTGCTGAGTGCAGTAAGCAGTTTTGCCTAGTACACTCGCTAGTGCTTTCAAGTGTTTAGAACGAAGGTTCTACTTGTATTTCGTGGAGTGCCAATCGGTCTAATGACGGTAGCATATTAACTGAGGTGTGGTCACTTTCAAATGCGATGCCGCATGTTTTACGCTACGGTACCAAAGTTGTTAATCTGTGTTGCCGTCGTATGAATTCTTGTCCATTGCATACTACAGTATCATTGTAATTAAATAGTGGCTACATTGGTGGTGCTGCCAGCAGGACGGCGAGGAGCAGAAGGAAGGGGAGATGTCTGAGTTCATACTACGGCTGGCGGACATCAAGGCTTGGCTTGAGGGCACCGAGCAGAAGTTGGCGAAGGAGCAGTCCGCCACCGAGCGGTCGGCTTTGTTGAAGGTACGGAGGCTCTGCTGCCACCGGACACATGCCTGGCTTGGGTAAGCTTCGGCCGAGGGCGGCAGCCAGCGGCCCTGGCTTACTCAGGCTGTACTATATCACTGCTAGGACTCTTTCTCCTCCTAGTGTTTCCCTAAGGGTAAAAGCGCCGTTGTAGCGAAGCTGCACAAACTAAGTCCAATAGGGTTAATATCTGATTCATGCTTCATGTTGCTTTTCTTGTAGGAAAACTTGATCATTATGGCGTTCGGAATGCAGCAAATGCACTGATAAATAGCTTCTTGTCTAATAGGGATCAATATGTTCTCTGTAACGGTGCCAAATCACATGTATTACCTATTAATTCTGGTGTTCCGCAAGGAAGCATTTTAGGCCCGTTATTGTTTTAACATTTTTATTAATGACATTACTACCCTCGGTATGAATTGTGTATTGTATGCAGATGACGCAGTTTTCTACACCAATAGTAGTAATTTTCAAGCTGCTATAACTGATATGCAAATTTTTTTATATGTGTTATCTGAATGGTTAACTCAAAATAGATTAACTGCTCATGAGAATAAAACCAAATTAATGCTTTTCTCACCCTGTACTCACCAACAGTTGCCACCTATCTTCTTTAACAATAACCTACTA
>LQNS02278169.1:7321478-7345218 GCA_001587735.2 Parhyale hawaiensis | reverse complement strand
CATTATCATTGTAATTAAATAGTGGCTACATTGGTGGTGCTGCCAGCAGGACGGCGAGGAGCAGAAGGAAGGGGAGATGTCTGAGTTCATACTACGGCTGGCGGACATCAAGGCTTGGCTTGAGGGCACCGAGCAAAAGTTGGCGAAGGAGCAGTCCGCCACCGAGCGGTCGGCTTTGTTGAAGGTACGGAGGCTCTGCTGCCACTGGGCCCATGCCGGGCATGGGTAAACTTCGGCTGAGGGCGGCAGCCAGCTGCCCTGTCTCACTCAGGCTGTGCTATAGGCTATCACCACTAGGACTCTTTCTATTCTTAGTGTTTCCCTAAGGGGGAAAGTACCTTTGTAGCGAAGCGGCACAGACTAAGACCAATAGGGTTAATATCTAATTCATGCTTCATTTTGCTGTTCTTGTAGGAATAACACTAGAAGTAACGTTGCATATCTTGATGCAACATGTGAGAATCCCCTAAGTTAGCATTGACAAAACATTTGCCAGAAGCTATACGAAAATATTGAAAGAGTTTACTGCATGACAATCACACTACCGTAATTATTATAACTATACTGGATCATATTCATATTATGTCATAACAGTAAATTTTAACGGCTAGTAGGTTCCATTCAATGTAAACACTACCTCCCCTCCACGACAGCCGCCTGGCCTTTTGCGCAATTAGCGTAGAGTAAAATAAAGCCGTGTAACTGTGTAAGCATCCAGCTGACGCAAGTGTTGTACGGTGCCGCTGCACAAGTTACTGCCGTTGAACGCCTTATGGATAGTAAACGTTTAATGCCCCCTTCCGACCGGCTACTCAATGCGGCAGAATGCTCAAATGCTGCACTTGCAAGAAGACTATCGGCGTTCGCTTCCCGCCATGGAAGCGAATCCATCCTATGCTCGGATTGCAGCGCTAGCGTCATGATGTCAACAGTCCGCTGCAACAGCACTGATCTTACCAGAAATGAGAACAACCGGGAGGTCGCAGTTGCCACATGAGCTTTTCGTCGTTGACGCCGCTGCTCTCACACTCTGTACTCAGCAATAGCCGTGCACACCTTTTGGGCCTAGCGGGCACCTATATGCAGCACGAACCAGTGCATAGAAGTTTCCAGTCCGGCGTGCCGTCACGTTGTCTTTACGTCTACTACTGCTGCAGGTGCTATCAGAAGAGGTCGTCAACTACCGCAGTGAAGTGGACGCCATCAAGAGCGCAGGGGCGTCGCATGTGTCACACGGCACCCTCTTCAGGGACAAGCTGGAGCCTGAACTGAAGGACCTCACCCGGCGCTGGGAGAACATCAACACCCAAGTCAAGGTTCGTTTTTAACCCTAAACCCAATAGAAAATTGTGCTTAATACACTGGCCTAAGGGGCTCTCCTTCGTCTTTATAATATTATTTCAGTTATTGCTACAGTTATGTCGCATCGTCAACACCATCGATCCCTTGATTTATTTGTGCTAATTGATTGAACTTTATGGGAGCAATAATATTCGAGAAATAATAATGAATTATATATGAAGTTGGAGGAGGTTCCTAGAATCTGCTCGCCCTTCACGTTTTGCTTGCCTCAACTCTCATTATGGAAAATTCATGAAAATATAACATATTTTTCACTTAGTTGTATTCGGTTCGTTGGTGTTATGCTTTATAAGTAAGTCGTAACATTCGAGAAACACACGTAAGGCTGCAGTTTTTTTAGTTTACTATTAAAATTCTTCTTCAATTTGGAGGCATCATTAGTACGTCAACACCTTCGCCACTTCTTGTTGTTGTATTGTACTGAGTTGCTGATGATGGTTGTGAGGAGACGAGAACTTGATGAAAATACTGCTTAGTTAATGAGAAGTTTACATAAGAGCAGTTTGTTAGCTTTACTGCGTGTGCTATACTTATGCTCAGGAATTAGAATATCACTCGTACAGTTACAGTTCGGTATCGAAACTGTATAGCTGAACTCCTGCAGCGCCTAAGCACACTGTAGTGCCTTGCACCTATGTCATGTCTTTACTTTGACCTAACTTTGCAAATGTGCTGATCTGCTATGATTAGCAACCCGCTCACTCTTCGATCATTAATGCAATCTCTCAATTACTTTACCACAAACGGTCAGTGTATAGCTACAGCCCCTAGCCTACCTGAACACCTAATGTGTAAATTTATCTTAGCTAACCTCTGGCGCTCTGGCCAAAGCTAAGTGTGGGATCATCCTGCTTGTTCACAACCGGATCCACCGTGAAAATCCTATTTGAGAAATTGGATAACTTAATCTGATCAGTTGCTTCTGGTGGTGCGCTCTCAAGTGTCTTGTTTCAGTAGATTTCTGAAATTGAGGTTAGCAATCACTGCCCTCTTCCGTACAATTTGGTCCACTGTAGAACGCGTGTGTACCTATTGGTCACTGGAACAGATAATGTTAATTTTTATCACTTGCCTCTCAAACTTGAGTTTAATTGTGTATTTCCTGGCAGTACTTAACCTCTACAAGATTCACCACTATTAGCATTAGAGCTGAAAGTAATGACATCTTCAGATGATGAATTACTTTCCGTTTTTTGTAACATTCGATTCTTCGTGCACACTCATAATGAAGCGAAAGCTTCAAGACAGCGAAAATATAAGTTATTTAAATATTTCTTTAAATCCACTTTTTTTGTTATTTTACTTTAATACCAAGATCCCCCCCCCCCCCCAAAAAAAAAAGTATGAATTCGTTAACTTCTACGACGGAGTTTGCAGGCGCTGGATATTTTACACATAGACTGCGCAACATAAGTGCAAATTACCCCCAAATGAAATCGCAACCTTGGCTTTCAACTATGCGCGCTTGTACCTCAAAACTTGAGCTGTATCAGCAATGTCTGGCATGGTGCACACATCCCTAATTCCCTTAATTCTTTTCCTTTTCACTCTCGGTTTAAACGGTTACTTTTCGTTATGTGCATGGTTTCGTAACGCAGTAAATGGTTTCGTAATTTGTAATCTTTTCCCCACATCGGGCCTTTAAACACCCATGCCAATTTAATATAACCCAACAAAAGCCTTTAATTTGCTTGCTCTCTAAATATAATCAGTCAGTACTAGTCAAAATCATTTATACAGTAAGCTTGGCTTCTACCTCCCAAGTGTTGACTGTGGCAGTCAGTTAATTGTGTCAGCAAAGTGGAAATTTGTAGTGGGGATGAAGTATGGGCACCGGTATGCATTCGTTGCATTAATACTAAATGCGTGTTAACTATTAGTTGCTCGTACAATTGTTTTAGTTGATTAAACTCGAAAAAATAACAGTAATGGTAGCTGGTAATAAGATATGCATCTGTGGCAGCTGTTTTAACCTTTCGCGTTCATTTAGCACAGGGTGCAATGATTGTTTTGCATTAGTGGCATTGACATGCAGTTCTGGTGAGCATGACGAATCACAGGGGTGTAGTACACAAGACACTTGCTTAGAACGAAAACGGACATTGTTGGTTAATAATAAAAATGTTGCGAGTTAAGAAAATTCATTTATTCTGCACCTTTAATGCCGATTCATACAGTTGTTATTTCCGTAGACGTGTTCTTTCAGTAGATTGTCCGAATTCCTTTCAGTGTCGTTTAAACAGCAAAAGCAACAATACACAGTATCCAGTAGTTCTAATTCACTGCAGATTTAAAGCTAATTCAGCGGCTGTTTGAACCAACTGACAGGACGGCTAACATTTTAGAAGAATTTTTTGATGAACACACAATTGTGGTCACAAATACTTCATGCAAAATTGTTGCAGTGTGCTCAAAGGACACACTGAAAAATCTGAAATGTGAACTGGCTTTCCGAGTGAGTGGCCTGAGGCCACCCAGATACAGGTAAACCCTCCCGTACTTGTGCTCAACCGTGACAGTTGGCCTTCTTAGCTAACATAGGTAGGTACTGTGGTGAGCCTGTTGACTCCTGCCGTCACCAGACCAGTTGTGACGTTTCGGGACGAGTCTCGCTACATAGCTATATTGTAGCGAAAAAATAATGCTTTTTATTACACGTTGTTCCGTTCATTATAATTTTTGCTTTTTTATGATGCAAGAGCACTTGGAATTTTTTATGTACTGATTGGTCGTGGTGATATCGGTATATTTTGCATTGTAATTACAGCTTTGTAGTACAAAAGTCCACATAATACTATCTGTAACATGTTACTACATCATTATAATTTTCTTATTTGGTGATGCAAGAACATTTGTTGACATTTCCTCTCTGCTGATTGGTTGTGGTGCTATCGGTATATTTCGCATCGCTGGCCGGGCAGCAGGCCTGCACTAACCTGCACCTCATCACGTGGGCTCTGTTGGGAACTGTGATAGCTTTGCTTCTGATAACAGCACCGTAGGCGTGTGCTTCAACTCTCTTCCGTATGTTATGTGTATTATGCTGAGACTCAGCTATGCAGTCACACGCTCCCCTTATAAGCGTATGTTCAACTCGCATGTCGTTCATACTACCGTACCCATCTATGCCGCCGACGTTCTCCTTGCCGGGACGACGGGCAAGTTGAATGTCCTCTTATTAGTTGAGAGCGCGAATGTGTAGTGATATGTCAGCATCGCGTGTGCTACTTCTTTTGCAGATGATAGTTGAATAGAAAGGGTTCAGGCGTATTATTCTGAACGTATGGATATATTTCCAGTAGAATGCTTTAAAAAAAGGTGTTCCAAAATCCAGCACGCTTTCCCTCGTACTAGGGAAAAATCTGCTCTATGCGTGCTGCATGAGCACTGAAATGCAGCTATTTCCCTTCGGTGAACAAAGAGGCGTACTGGCTTCGAGATAACTCGTTTCTCGATAAAGTTCTTATCAGACCACCTAGTGCTTTTGTGCTTTAAGAAATGTACTGCAATATTTTGAGTCAGTTCTAGCGACTATATCTAATCTAGTGTGGAGACCTATGGGCTTAAAGGTGGCTCTGCAAAATCCATTTGACCTTACAGTGCGGGACACGCTACGTGTCGGTTTCTTTATAGTAAGAGACCTGGTGTGCTGCATGGAAGGCATAGCAAAAAGCGCTCTTCGTATGGACGCGCAGGTTTAGTGTTATCCTCATGACGGGTTGCGGAGTCAGATGGGTCAATTGCGACCCGGCCCCAGGGTCCAGCCAGTTTACGACTCCGACTCCTGCCCCCCTCAAAAAAAAAAAAATACGAGACTCTTGCCGATCCGAAGTTGCAACCCTGCTGTTGGGGTCAACTTTCTTCGCTTCTGACGGTGTCTCTAGATACTGCCATGAGTTTTTGATTACATACTAAAACAACCGCACCGCATTTATTTGTCTTGACAGCAGTTTTAATAGCCAGTGCAAAGGTTATGCCAGCTTTTGTTTCTTGATAGTTCTGTATGGATGAATCTTTAGATCGGAAAAAATAACAATCTCATAAACATCATCTTTTACGAGAGTAGAGTTTTATTATCCAAGTGCTCGTCACCACGGGAGAAAATGAGGCATCACCGATTGGGATAACTGCATTGACAGTAGTTTACATCATTCACTTTATGTTTTGTATAACAGCAGTTAGAAGCGCTAGTTCCGTTATAGGGGTAAACTAAGGAGATTAGTTTATCTCGATGGAAGGGTACCAATTAAAAGCGCCGTATATTTAGCGTTTCCAGGTAGAAATTCAGCGTATTATATAAATAAGTTGAGTGTCAGTGTACCTGCGTCTGTCGTTTGCTGTGTTTTGTGCAGTCTTATGCAAAATATGCGCGCCTGGTCTTGATTATCCGCTTTGCAATGCACCCGAAATATTACACACATCTTGACTGCTCCTCATTTCTTGCTGTGAGGTACATTAACGCTTTTAGGGCAAATCGAAAAAGAGTCACTGAATTATGTCCAATAAAGCATTTTCCTACTCGTGTTTCATGATATTACAGAAGACAATCTTGTGAAAGATCCAAAATGATTGAAGGAACACGTAGAAAAATATTTTGTCCTGTAATCTGGCCATTCTTTCTTATTTTGAATACGGTTCCCTAAAACGTGTCGAAGTTCTCAGCAGATACAACTGCAGTGTCGACCGAGTGATATCCTGCATGCTTGATTATGCTCTATGGGATCGTCCAGTTATTTCCGAGCGATTTCGATTTGTGAGTTTCAAAGTCTGCTATGGAGTTTTTTTTGCGGCTGACATGTTATGAGCCCTTGCAGCGTGGCTAGCTGCCGCAGAAATGTGACAAATTTCAAAAAGTATTGTTATGAACATTGGGAACATTGATTTTTTATCTGGTATTACTGCTTGGAACTATCTGGGCGATCTGATGAATTGTTTGTTTTGCTTTCACCACCGTTTATCGGTTCGAGTTCCTGATCAGTTGTTTAAGAATATAACGTCTATGTGTGGGCTTTGTGCATTCAGTTACACGCTGGGTACCTAGATGGGTACCTAGATATGCTCATTCTTAGATCAATTTGTTTAGCATGTCTCCGAAAGTGCTTTCCATTACAGCAGCTACTACAGCAACAGTCTCAACCGGGTGCGGACCGTCCTGAGATCGTCCCGGATATAAAAAAGTTAGAGTTCTCGTCACCGCTTGCCTGTCAGACCGGGAGTGCTGTGGAAACCAGCGACGTGTCTTTGGAGACCAGCCGATCCGCTGCTCCAAAGCAAGCCAAACCGGGTGTGTCCGAGGTCAAGGTGGAGCAATCATCGTCCACCGTGGTGCTAAGTAAAGCCGTTGCCAAGCCTAAGCCACAGACCAGTAAGCAACTGTCGAGTGTCACACAAACGAAGCGGCAGCTCACTGTACCAAAGTTCCCCTTCAAGGATCCTACGGCTTTTGATCCCAATTCGACGGACTACTCTGTTGAAGACTCGCCCGTTCGGCCCAGAAAGAGGAAAGTTGTGGACAAAGAGGCCGAAGCCGACAATTTGGACGACCTCATAGCCAGCTTGAAGAGAGTCGCTGAAAGAGAAATGAAGCCGAACGTTTTTGAGAAAATAAAGAAGAAAGCCTCCAGCCGAAATATTCCTGTGGAAAGCTTCCTTGTAGAAAAATTGTCGCTGCTCAATAAACGGTCTCAAGCGGACGATGACGACGATCTGGAATCGTTGGGGTCTGTAGAGACGGATATGGCTCCAGCATCAGAGACTAGCCGCGATCTCGAATGCACCTACTCGGATTTAGAAAGTGTAAACGAATCCGTGTCTTCCAGGGATATCTTGTCCACAACGGGAGGTGTGACTCCCGTTCCTCCTGAAGTTTATTTGGCCGAAACATCGAAGCTTTGTTCAAAGTTTATGCTTGAAAACCCTGAGCCTCAGAGCTATAAAACCGAAGCCGTTATAAGATTATCTGGCAGTGAGAGATCTTCTACACCTCTTAAAAATCGCAAGCTGAACAGCGCCGAGAAGATGTTGGCGAAGGACGACTTGCCGCCCAGGTTCGATATCTTACCTGTTGAAAAACTAGAGGCAATGATCGCCGAACTTGATCAGGTCATCAGTGATACTGATTCTAATGACGATGACTCGGCAGGTTCTCGCGATGTGAAACCCTTAAGCAGTGATAAAATGAGTGATGTACTAGGCACAAAGCAAGAAACTTCGCACTTTACCATGAAGGAAGTGCATGTACCCTGTGATGTCGAGTTTGCCAAAGCCGAGCAATCTATCGAAAAGAACAGCCAAGTTAACCTGGAGAGTCCGAGCTCTGTGTCTGTCTCTTCTGTAAAGACCAAGGAATCCATCACGGCTACTGTTCGAGTTGTTACTCCTGAATTTGTCCGAAGCTGTTCACTAGATTTTGCTCCAGGTTCAGATAATAAACTTCAAAACGTCAGCTTTGTTCCGGCCTCAGAAAAACCCTATCCCTTGCCTGAGAATGCTACCCTGGTCACCCTTCTTTCTCGACCGACTTCAGAAGAGTCTTTGGCTTCTAAGAAATTCCAGGATAATGCTACAAATGAGGTTGACACAGGTGTGTCCGTGATCAAGAGTTCTCCACAGGTGAGTGACCCGGTCATTGTTTCCTCACACGGTATGCCGGTCACTAACCCCTGCTCTCTGGGTAGCTACTGGTAGACATTACTTTATGGGCTAACGGAGCGTTCATCTTGCTTACTATCCTCCAGTGCGACTGGTACTACCTTCGCTTCACTACTCCGTGTTGGTGTGACCCTAACGATAGAACATCATTATTGGAGAAGTGAATAAGAAAGTCTTCTGGGATTTTAGGGGTCAATAAAACTAAAATCCCAGAAGACTTTCTTATTCACTTCTCCAATATGACCTAGCCTGGGAGTCCTCCAATCTTCGAATCAAAACATCATTATTATGGCTATCATTTTCTTGTCTTTTTTTTCAGGAGTTCACGGCATGTGAGGTGCTCTCTGATTCTTCTCTTCCTGTGGCTTCCTGTGACACTTCTTTACTACCGACGATTTCATTCACTTATTCTTCTCATTCTGTCCATACGGGGGAGCAGGGAAGCTCTAGTGTATCTGCTATGCCTGTTGCACTTGGTGCTGTTGCGGGAGGTCACGCTGCTTCTACTGATTCTAACCCTTGTACAGACATTGCTGATAGTGCTTGCGCTACTGATGCCAACGTTGTTATGATGGCCGAAAATTTGAGTGAAAAAAACGATGGTTTAGTCAGTGGTGAATCTGTGCCATCCAGTCTTGCAGAGTCTCTGCCCTCTGTAGGTGCTCTTGAGTACGATACAGCTGAGGTCCGTACGAGTGTAGTGCGCCGCCTGAACAGAAGTATTAGCCCTGTTAGTGAAGCACATGAAGAAGTTCCTAGTAACGATGTGGGCGAAGAAGACGACGACCAAATGACGCTTCTAGAAGCGTCTGCTAACGTGGCTGCTGCCAGACGTGTGTCCAAGAAGGCGGGACATGTGGATGTTGAAGCAGCAGTCCCATCTGATGCTAGTGTCAATATTCCTTCGCAACTAGTGGAGGGAGATAGGCACGCGTCTGATTCTAATAAACCAGTACTTCTACCTAGTGTTGATATCTCTAAAGAAAACGTAATCGATATGTCTTGCGACAAAACTGCTCCTCCTAAGCCCATCTCGAGACTAAAAAACAGAAAGAAGTCACTGCAAAGCTTGTCCGACGAAAGTTCGTCCGAAACGAGCGTTGCCGTCTCAAAGTCCATGAAAACGATGAGCTATCCTGCCTACCTTCATTACAGCTCTGCCAAAGAAGAAGAGAGTTCGGCCCGGGAAAATCAAGCTTCTCAAAAAAGTAAGACCGTTGAGGACGTTCGCATAGCAGCCCCGGATGTTTCTCGTGTGCCCGTCGTACCTGTGAGGCCTCCCACCGACACGGACATGACCGGCGTCCATTACGTTCCTTTCTATTCCAGTGATCCCGCTCTATCTCTCGAAAGTCTTCCCTCCTCTCGTCGTTCTGCTCCCATCTTAGGCGACGGCAGGAGACCATCTAAGGGTTTCACGATTCAGACAAGTACTACTGCCGCTAGTGTTACCACTTCGCAGAGGATTGTTGCTAAAGACGTTCACTACGTGCCATTTTCTAGTGCTGTGCCTCCTCTTCGGGAGGCTATCGAGCGTCTGAAGGATTCTGAATCTGTTCCTGTCGTTCCTGTTTCATCTGCTTCCTTACCAAGAGATATCCACTATGTACCTTACATGCCACCTGCCACAGCTTCCTCTCTTCCATCTCAAGGTGCTACATCAAAATTATCTCCTCCTGCTGTGCCTAAAGCGGAAGTTCTACCGGCACCTGTAGGACAAATGCTTTATAAGGACGCAGAAATTGCTAGACCTGGAGCCCCAGAAATAATTCAAGCGCGCCATAGTGTAGAGGTATTGTCACGCTCGCAGCCACACGCTGCTGAAGTTCCTACTCCCGAAAAGCGGTTTTCTGCCCCAGCCACTTCGGTTAGTCCAACAACTGTTGAATCTACGGTTAGTCGTGGGTCTGTAGAACTGCTTTCTATGCGCAAGATTCTCACGGACGATGCGCCCAAACCTCCACCGCGTGTGACTGTTGCAGAAGCTGCGGAAACTGTTCCATCCTTGTCTGGTCCGACCAACGGTGATGATCAGAAGACGACTGGTTGTTGTGGACCTTGTTTAAGAACTTCTGCCAAAGATTCGGCCAGACCACAGAAAAGTGAAGCTCCAGCACGGAAGTCTTCTGTTTTGTTATCACCAGAAGATCTGGCCTGGAAGCCTTCGCGCTACTCTTATGCTAGCGACTCTGATGAGATGGACGACACCATTCATTATGTCCCTTTTGCTAAGGAAGATCTTGGCAAAATCGTAGCTGAGGAGCGTCGGTCCAGTTTACTAGCCACCTATGCAAACCAGCAGCCTCTGTTGACTCGCAAGAGGTTCGCCCCTCGCTCGGATATTGCCTCCCGCACCGCCAGTCTCCCTGCTTCGAGCTCAAGCGCTCGACGCGGCACTGCTCCTGATCAGCCTCAGTACGTTCCCTTCGCTCGGGGCGACTGGGAGAGAATCAAGCAAGCTGAACTCGTTAGCAAGAGGAAGTCGCTTCCTAATTTCCGCCCACATGCCTCTGTATCTAACACTGTTTCAAGCTCTTCCTCGCAAGACTTTGTGAACGATTCTGTGAGTAACGAATTTCTATCTTACTCTCGAGCTAACACGTGCCTAACAACCCGCGTGCGTTGTCTGCGTTTGCCTCGTATTCCTTTCCTCAGTTTTTAAGTTGCGTCGATTATCCAGCTAATAAAATTTATGTGTCTGTGTGTGTGTGTATTTTTCTTTAAGGTGTGCTGTTTCATTTTTTAAATATTGCAGGTGGAATCAAGTCAACTTCATGGCTTAGGTAGTCGCTTTCAGTCGCCTCGTCGCTCAGTAGGTTCGGAAAGTTGGCGGAGTTCATCTGATCGCTCATCGTTAGGATCTGAAGCAGATTCGTTTATTGAAAGCCTCAATCGTCAGTGGTACGAGGCCAGGAGACAACAATATCCTGTGGATCCTGCGGCGATATTTCAGAGAACCAAACGATACGGCAAGGTGTACCGAAACAGCGATATGGCCACGCTGCCCGACCCTCACTTTGCCAAACGCTTGTCTTCACAAGACCGCAGCTCATGCAGTTCTTCCGAGTTCAAGTGGGGCTCCAGTTCTGCCTCAAGCATGATTGGTTCATCCGATGAAAGTTCCATCGACTTCGGATCAGAGGTTCGGAGTGTACAGTCAGGTGACTTCGCAGACTGGTCATTTAAAGAACTGGGTAAAGATCGAATGTCGTCAAGTAATTTCTCCGATATGGACCCTCGCCATAGCTTTGCCAGCTTGGGAAGCTTTGCCACTGACAAAAACATCACTCCTGGTGACCTCTGTCTAGACGATTTCGATACAGACACGACGGATAATAGAGAGCACACTGAACAATCTTCATCTGATGACAGCGAAAACCAGGACGAGCCATCCAAAAGTAGGATATCTGCTGCCACGCTGTATGAGAACGCCGTGTCGCAAGTGCTGGAGAACAGTCGTAACAGAGGTGTCGAAGGCTCCACTACTTTGGCCGAGGATACAATAATGGAGCGAGTGTCTGATTCTTCTGTATCGATGCGTGGTGTTCTCTTCAACACGTACGCAAAGGATAAGCTTGATGGTATAGTTACCACGCCCAAAAAGGATTCGTCTTTGGGGAAGCTGAATGAAGTCAAGCGCAACAGTGTGGAATTTGAGAAGAACTCAAGTGGAGAAATGAAGTTCACCGCAAGCCTTCCTCCGACTTCTCCTGACGGGACCAGCGGGTCAAAATCTCCGCCACTGAGTTCTCGTAAATTCGAAGCCGAAGTTCTTTCTGGGGTGCCTCTTAGAATGCGATTGGAGAGACACTTGAGCATGGATAGTTCCGTCTCGACGATTTCTGATACCGACACCGTTATTTTCAATCCTTCCGCCGATCTTTCCCGCAACAATTCCATTGCTAGCCCCAGACAGAAAAGCAGTTTGACTAAAGAACCCAAAGTCATGCTGCGGTCCGTATCAGCGGAGGGTATTCTGCAAAAGAACAAAGACTCTTGTAACCCACTGGAATCTATGGGCTCTATTCCCCGCACTGTGGTATATACCTCTGTACCACGGAAGAAAGCTACATCATCCACTCAAACTGAGACACGTGAAACCATGCCGCCAGATGTTACCTCGAAGGTCGCCGATAACCCTTCATCGGATTCAATGGAGGAACAAGAGCTTACTATGGACCTGTCTGATTCTCAGGTATCGGAAAAGGAAGAACCTGTTGTCAGTGATCTAAAACGAAACAAGAGTGCCTTGCCCAGGCCCGCTGTTCCATCCACTCGTGTAAATGTTGATATATTACCGTACGAAGACCGCAAGCGATTGTCTGCCGGACGCTCAATCCCTCCTGTTGATCACCTAGCACCTGCTAAGACGACTTGTGCTGCTACTAAGCCCGGCGGGACTTCGTCCGAAGAATCTGGTGAGGACGGACAGGCGCTTAGCGAAACGTCTCAGGTTGACGTGTCTTCGTCGCTTGAAGTCCTTCACTCGTCATCTGAAATTCTGGACAACCCTCGAGGTCATCGCGCTACAACTGTAGGCTACCAGGGGTCAGTACTCCATGAATTGGACCCTGTTGATCCTGTACGACTCTATCCCGTCTCCATCAACAAGGACATTGTCTACCGTACCAGCATTGCTAGTTTTGAAACTGAAATTAGCGATTCCTTCCTCTTTGGCTTCAGCGAAACAGAGGATGAAATAGCTTGCGAAGAGACATCCGATGATGATCTTACTCTAGAAGAGGAAGAAATTAAACTTTGGGTGGAGGTGAGATGAACTTAACCATTTTCTCCGAACTGACTCAAGCTCAGAACATCAATGCTAAACCAGCCTTCTTTCTACCGCGCGACTAAACGGTGGCCATTTGGGTTATCTTGCAACCGCTGTCGCTCCTATTCTCCATCTGCATCACCATCGCTGCTATATATATCTCATCTGATTTGTTTATTAATTTTGGTTTCGTTACCGTTCACTAACCTTCGGTCTCTGAAAACAACCACCTAATGCATTACTATCGTTGGATATATCTTCTTAATAAAGCGTGCTACACGACTAATTAATATTATCGGTACAACTGTTTTAAACTTATCGGCTCTCGTGTATTTAGTCACGTTGACGGTCCTACGTTGGCTGCTAAATGTCCGGAAAATACAGAATGTTTGCTAGGTCTGTAGCTGCTGCTGCAGACTTCGAGAATGCTATGCAAGAGGTAGCCATTAGTAACGTGCTCCTCTGATGAAGATTTACAAATGTGCATGCAACTCCATTCTATTGACAGTTCTTAACTGTTTTTGTGTTTCAGTAATGTACCTACCATGCTTGAAACAATAATAACGGTAAATGATTGTCTGTAGAATGGGTACGACGCAAAGAGGATTGCGCATGTGCCTCCTTGTTTATCATTTGACTGGCTTTTACCTCTCAACGAGCCATTGCTATTTCCTCTCATATTTAGTATGAAGAGGCAACTGGATACTCCGCACTCACTCGAATAAGACTGCCTTTGCCCTTCTATATCAGCTACCGATTGCTTCTGGCTTAGTTTGACTGACCAATGCAAATGCTTAACCCTTTAATTTGTTACGTAATCTTGCCTTTCTCTTAGAAAAACAGAACTTGCAACGCTGCACGTATAATACACCTCAAAATGAAAATTAATTGATGGACATCGCTTGCGGGCCTCTAGCTAATCCTGCCAATGATTCTGTGCCTCTGCAGCTTGCGCTCTGTTCAATACAATGGAGGTAGAAAGTGAAAACGAAACCATCCACTGGTAAAGGAACGTCATACTGATGACTTACAATTATATACTTCCCAAACTTTGCCACAGAGGTGAAGTTTTTCCATTGCAGCAAATTCGCAACTTTACCGGTTGTACAGTTCCCAGTGCAGTGCCACTGATCGTCATGATGACATCACAGTTTATTTTAGAGTCGTAGCACCGACTTCTTGCTCTTGCTTTGAGAATGCGCTCTTCGTTTCAATCCGGCGGTCTCGCTTCAGTTGTATATATATCTATATACATCATTAGTTATTTTGGCATCGGTGTGTGACGCCACGTTTTAATTGCTAACATTGCTTGCTTATTTAAAAGCTGCTTCCAGCTGCGTGTTCGAACTATAATGCTTAACAATTGTATTATAAGCTGTCTAACGAGATAGTTCCAAGAGTTTTACGTTTTTTTGCCCATTGGAAGTGTTGTGTTCGGTCTTCTATATTAAGGGTTATGGGTTGTTACATTGGTGGGCTACATCGGTTTTGTTTATTTTTTATTATATAATTTGACTTTTAGGCTAAGCTTACTTCCTACTAATAATAACCGACCTGGGTTACTGTTGTTTTGAGGTCATACGTTTGGCATTATATATGTTTTCATGTAATTTTTTATCTAACTTAATGAGTTTCTTACACTTATCCTTGATAGTTGATCTAATTACTGTAGTGTTATTTCTAGCTCCTGATAACATCTCCGAAGTTATTTAACATGCATTGGTCGACCTGGTATTTATGCGTTTTATTAATTTAAATTCGACCCTTTTTCTGTCTATTTCTCTTTCGCTATATTTCTATGTGCATGTATGCAACTAATTGATGGCCCTTCTTTAATATATAGAAACACGTGAGTTGTTAATATGCATTAATTATATTTTTGCTATGTTCTGTAATATTTATTTACTTAAAATTCCTGTTATCATGCGCTAAAGTTCTGTATTTCAATTTCTATATAATGATGAACATTCGTTATTTTGTTAACATATGTAAATTATTGGGATTAGGCCTATATTGCTAAAAAAAATTGTTAATGTAATGCTTTTTCCATTGTTTTCGACAGAACTGTTTGTGAAACTAGTTTTGTATATAGCACCAATTGATCTTTCCTGTAAGTCCTTACGAATCTATACCAAAGTCCCTACCAATTTTATGCTGATTTTCATTGCGAGTATTAGTCCCATAAATGAATGATGTTTAAGATTATATCAATGCTACTTATATATTTAATTTCTATTGAGAATAATTGTTACAAGCTCGTTCAGTACGACTATTAACTTTTATCGCGTACTTAGTGCATACTATTATGTTGTACGCCAAGTTGGTAAATATAACTAGGAAATGCAGGTTATCATTGGGAGTTTTAGTATGAAAATGGAGCATCTAATCTTGCCAACTTCATAAGTTCATACATGACAGTAGAAACTGCTCAAGTTATTTGTATATTTTTTGCAGTGGAAAAACGGATGTTATTTTTTATTTTGTATGCATTTTCAAACGAAGAAGGGCGCTACAAACCTCATGAGTTTGACTTAATATAAGAAGTAATGAATCAGTCATTCATTAAGCCTAATAAAAAATGGAAACGTATACTGTACCTATCTTGGGTTGTGCTTCATCTTTGCGACAGCCAATCGGTACGCTTGCTCCCCTCTTGTATTAGATTAGCTCCGCCAATTCACAATAGCCGTAGTACGTGAATGTTTGTACCTCATTCTCTTATATCTACCTTATGTAAAATTAAGAAATTCTCAAACTATCATGAAAAACTAACGTAACCGATAGGTATCACTGTTGCTAACAAATGCATTGGATTACTAGTAGCTAATCAGTGTTCTGAGAATATAGGATGATGAAGTGTTCGTAATCCAAAACGCGTCTGACTTGCGATCATAGTGATCACATTGGTCTTCTTCTTTTGGAAATGCGACTCCCAGTCGACCAGCCTATTCTCAGAATAAACAATTGGGCTTCGTTAATATACTAACTTAACCCTGCACAGAAGCAAGAAAAGATGCAGCAGCAAGGCGTCAAGGATCCAAAAGCTGCGGCGGATATGGTCGACAATGTCCAGGTTGCCGTCACACCTGATGTCACCAGCCACCCTGACTCTACTACGGGTGCCTCTACCATCACCACAGTTGCCACCTCTACCATCACTACATCCGTCTCTACCACCACCAAAACAGTGCGGTCTACTGCTGATGTACAGCTCACTCAACAAGTATGCGCATAGAGTATCTTGGTCAGCCTTTAGACTTTGCAGTTATATACATATACTCTTTGTTCTTTGCTAGTGTCTTAATAGTCTCAAAATGCTCATAACTCTATCTTTGCCTATTCATCATATGGGTATTTATTTTATGGCGTGTCCTTTAATGCAGCTAGTTTCTGTATTTCGCATCTTTTTGCATGGTGAATTTAGTATCTTTCTTGATCTGGTTTCTTCTTTGAGAAATTAGTTAGGTAAAACCAAGGAAGTTCGTCTGAGCCAAAATCGTAAGCACTTTCCGGGTTACCTGATACATTTATATTCTAGCTTAGCCATTACCGCTAATGTGATTGTATATTGTAATTCCACAATGCTATTCCTACGAAAGCTATTTTCAACCGCTCGTTAAAGGTTAATTAAACACTTGGCACAGGTGGGAGAGGTACAGGACGTGTCAGTGTACCTGCGGGAAGCCACTGCCCTCATAGACAGGATCGCCGCGCTGCGCATGAAGGCCCAAGTGGTGCCCGTTGTGTCGCAGGCGGTCAACAACGCCCTGTCTTTGGATCAGGAGGTCTGTGCTCTGGAGCCTGACGTCGCCACCGTCATATCCTGTGGAGACTCCCTTATCCTCTCCACACATGCCAAGGACCTGCAGGAGGCGCAGAAGGTGGAGACCACTGTCAAGGAGCTGCGGACCACGTGGGGGCAACTCAAAGGAGAGACTGAAGTGAGTGCTGATTCTGGGGTAAATATAAGTAAAATGTTAGTACTAAGTTGCTGTGTAGTCTGGCATGAACGGATTAAGTGGGGAGATGTTGCCCATAAAGGCCAAGTGTTTATTTTCTTGGTCAGAATAGGGAAACTGCTAGGAAAAACTGATAGCGCTCCCTTCCCCCACTCCGTCATCGCCCCACTAGTGACTATTGGAGTCGGCTTGTAACATTCCGGAGTTTAACCCATTTACTGCTAATGGTAGCTTATGATAACTGTTCACGTAAGATTTCTATAGGGCTGTCCAAAAAGCCCGCATCCCATGTCAAGCATAATTGTTCAATCGATTCAACGGAAATTGATAACGGTATTGTGGCTAGGGGGTTATGTAATCAGACCGGCAGATGTTGTGTGTTTCATCTACTCACGCATTACGACGTGGGTGCGGTGGTGGAACTGGGAACATAATAACAACAACTGGAGAGCACTCTGAGAGCGCATACATCCGCCAAGCAATATAACAGTTACGAAAAATTCAAATTGGTTCTGAAACCATGATTTTCTTTGTATCAACACCAAAATCTAATCATTTGTGCCTTTTGATAGTATTAACAATTCCTGTAATTTTCATGAAGATCCGTTCGTAGCTTTACGGAGTTATGCTGCTAACAAACAGTATGACAAACATAACTCAAGCACACGAACGGACCAAGCAATTATCACCAAAATTTAATCACATATGTCTTTTAACATTGCTAACAACTCCTGTAAATTTCATGAAGGTCCTTTCAGAACTTTTTAAGATATTGTGTTAACAAGCACTAAAGTAAAAACCGGAACAAATGAATTATCACAAAAATTTGGCCATTACTCTTCATAACAAACTTAACAAATCATGTAAATTTCTTGAAAATCCGTCCTTAACTTTTTGAGTTAGGGAACTAAGAAAGAATAGGCAGACAAACAAACAAACGGACGAACGGATTTTTACCAAAATATAATCATCTGTTACTGTTAACATACCTAACAATCTCTAAAAATTTAGTAAATATCAGTTCGTAACATTTTCAATTATCTGGGTGACAGACAAATGGACAGACAGACAAATACAAAAACATAATCAACTTGGTGGAGGTAATTATGGACGCGTCTTCATAAAATGTACAGGCATTGCTAGGAATGTTACTAGCAGAAAACGATTAAGTTTTCGTTCTGATCCGTACTTCCAATTGTGTGTTTGTTTGTCTGTCGTATTTCAGCAACGTAGCTCAATGAGTTACCAACCGATCTTGATCAAATTCACAAGATCGCCGTACTACGATGATGATCCATCAGTTCATTTGTTTATTTGTCTATTCTGCCTTTTAGCAGCTTTAGTTTTTTACGCAAGAACCTTTTTATTGTATGATTTGTATCTCCTGCAGTCCCGTAAGAGCTGTGGCTCAGAAGGAGCTGTTTCCTAGGCTCCATCTCCTATCTAGTAACGGGCTCTTGGTGAGTCCGTTACACAATATGTAATACACGCTCTCCCTGTGGACAGTCTGTGAAGTGCGAGAGTGAGCAGGTGGCTAAGGAGTTGAGCGGCTCCTCGGAGCGCGTCAACAGTATCGTGTCGTGGCTCAACGACTTCAGCAAGCGCGTCCTGCAGCTCGACTCCGACTACTCCAGACTCGAGGTGAGTTGCTTTCATGTCCTTAGCTGCTGCTCTAATGAAATCTAAGTTTTCTAGCGATGGCCAACCGTAGTTTCCATTTTTGGTGGCGCACGAGGCTGTGGCTAAACACAGGAATAGTTCGGCGCAATATAGGCAGTGTGCTACTGAAGCGTTAGTAAAGGTTCCTACTACTACTACTAGTTTCCATTTCGGTTATACTAATTCACTCCTCAGCGGTGCTAGAGATTGAATGGGCCGCATAAGAGAAGTGATTTCGTTGAAGTTTTTTGCAGTTTACTGAGTGCCTGTTTTCCGTTTCAAGAATGATGGTTACTTTTTCACATGTTCTGAATAATGACTTGGCTCCAGTATGTAAGACATTTCTTGAAATTTCTCTTATTTATCAGTTTTCCTCAGTTGCCTACTTTCTATTAAACCGTTGTCGGTTCCTCGAAGGTGCTCGAAAATTATCGTTCCAGTGCTCTGGCCATTTCTTCATAGTTCTCCAGGTTTGAAGGCGCTTTGTGTTTTATAAAAATCGGGTCTTTACAGGCGCGAGAGACTGAACTTGTCGAAGTGCAAATCCACATTTTCAACCATCTTTTATTTACTAAGCGAATGCTTTGTAATGAACATGAAATGGGTTGGCTTGCAGGCCCTTGAGAGCGAACTGGCCTCGCAGCGCAGTGCCATAGACGACCTGAACAGCACGGCTGCGCTGCTCACCAAATACCGCCACCAGCAGCTGCTGCCGTCCCTTGCTGTTGTCAACTCCCGCTGGGCTGAAGTCACGGCCCTCCTGCAGCGGTACCGGGAGCAGGGGGGTCCTGACCGGTCTCGTCTTCTGCAAGCCCAGGTACCTACGGTATTGATGATGTGCTCCATGTACCCACTTCGACTGAGCTTATTTAATCCGCTTGGCTGCAGCTTTTCGGAATTTCAATCTGCAGCCTTGGATTTGCCTCTGTGAATTCGGTTTTGGTTGTTGTTGTAAATCGAATACGCCCGAAATTTGATCTAAAGTGGCAAATCCAACGCTCAACGTTGAAGGTCTGGATAAAATAATGCTTTGCGTATTAGTCCGTGGGCTGAGTGGGCTCACCTTGCACCCCCCCCCCCCCATAGAACTGACGAAACCACAAGTAAATGGTAGTATGTGACTTATATTTTCACTTTTTTCATGGTACCATTAAAAATTTACGGATGCAATACTATTGCTCGACAGACGGAGCTTCAGAACTGAAAAAAACAATGTCCTGAAGAAGGTTTTATTCAGTGAATGACTCATTCATATCCTGTCATTGGTCGTCGGATCACTGAACTAACTGGGTGACCAGTTAAACCTATGCTGTGAAGCTAATTTGAATTAAAATATAAGGTATATCAAGGTTCTAATAGTTTAAAATAGTTATTTGGGCCTCAATTTTACCATTGTTGATAAATTATTGTGGTATATGTTGCTCATAATCATTTATAACTTGACCGCTACAAAATTCAGGAAATTCTGTGTATTTTTAAATTTTGACTTTTTTTCATTTACCACAGAGTCAGCAGTTTGGAAAATAATTGCGTATTAGCGGACTAAAGATGCAAAGGCATCTCTTTGAAACATACTATGGGCTCCTAGTTGCATTATTCCCAATTTCAGACCTTCCGTGAGCATTTGTACACTCAGATGTCAAATTTTGAATTTTCACAAAAATCGGTGACCTTTTAACCTCTGTTGACCTAATTATCAACATAATTTGCACAAATGTCATTTCAACTTATAGAGGGGTTCAAGACGGACATTTTGAGGGTTCATTCACTTTCTATGACCACCCAGTCCCGAGTTATGTAATTTACGTTTCCTTCACCCCCAAAAAAGCTGTAGCAATTTTGGGGGTACACATCCAACTACAAAGCCATAGCAATAGTATTGCATCCCTAAATTTTCAATGGTAACCTGAAAAAAGTGAAAATATAGGTCACATACTACCATTTATATGTGGTTTCGTAAGTTCTAGGGGGGAGGGGCTGCAAGGTGAGCCCACTCAGCCTACTGACTATAATAGTTTTTAACAATATAACAGCTGAGCAACTTATATTTTTACTATCGCAATGGAGAAAGCAGATCCACTCTTCGCCATTGTGGTGGAAAAGGGAGACTTAAAGTTGTCATTGTAATTCTAGCACACTAGGACTCCTGAAGCCGGATGCTCAAACACCTCTTAAAGTTACAAATATTGTAACGATACAGCTGCGGGCACGAATACTGCTAGGTAACTGCTGAAGTTTTACATATTTACTCCTCAATTTAACATCTGAGTCTGTCTATTGTTTAGCTATGCTTAGATTAGAGATTGAAACCACTCTGATCATAATTTTGTGGAAAATTGGCTTAAGAAAGTGACACAATCTGAGCCATGATATCGGTACTTCTTCAAGGAACTGTACAGTTTACGTTACCGTAACTCTACAAGGCGTTTGTGCATCCAGCCGCTGGCCCAATAAGCTATTCTCGGTCAATCACTATTGTGATTTGTGCCCTGCTGTGACGCTACGTCGCGATGAGCTTAACCACTATTTGCCGAGTGTCAAATTTTCCTGACGGTTAAAGCAGCGGATGTGAGAAGCCAAAGCTTGGCTACGTGCGTCAGGGTGAGGGCTGCTACGAAACATCTGCTGAAGGTAATCGTTTCTGGTGATCGATTACACGCGCTCGTTGGAAGCTGTGACCTCACAGGCATTGACTTGAGGTGCCGGAACCAACAACAAAGCTACCATTAACTGTAAAGAATTGTATAGCTCAACTACTGATCCCGCATCTGAAATGTTTGTGCCTGTAGATCGTTAGTCCTCGGGGTGTCACAGTATGTTGCTTCAGCGATCATTAATATGCCTCTACGTTCCGCGCCAGAGAAATCATACTTGCCAGCGAATAATGCTCTTCTAACTTCTATTTCATTGGTTTCCAGAATGTGAGTCCTTCACTTGTGCCGGACTACATCGCATCAGTAAATAAGGCACGAGAGACGGTGTCTGCCATCGCGAGGACGGTGGCGGAGCCCAAGTATGTCTACCACAGCCTCGCCGGTCAGCAGGACGATGTCAAGGTTGGGTACCAGTGCCTGCTGGTCTTTGAATTTACGTCACGGTTGAAGTTGCTAATTCACGCTATTGCGGCCCTAAAGTATTGTGCGAGTTACGAGCGATTCGGGTCAAAAATATAATCAGATTTTGGAGAAGCGTGAATTGGGAGCTTGTACTGTACTGTGCAATAATTTTCAACACTAAAACAGCGGTGCTCAGAATTGTTGGATATGCTGAACCCTGGAAGTTTCATATCTGCTTTCGCCAACCGCTTATTATTGCAAAAACTTTTATTCTTTCAATTTCAGATGATAGGTAGGCATCTTATCTGCCCATTCATTGATACTCTGTGCGTGTGTGTTGGTTTTGACATTAGCCCGACCCTGGAGACTGACTCGTCGAACCCCCTGGAGTGCGATTGAACCCAGTTTGAGAACCACTGTCTTAAGTTGATATTTACAATTTGTGTTATTTTATTTGTAGAAATTATCTCACTACTTGAAGTACGCATTTGTATCCGAGTAAGTTGGTGTGTATAGGTACGCGTAGGTGCTTCACAAAGGCCGCATATTTCATCATGTTCTTCATCTATTATAGGCTGTATTGCAGATCCGCTTGGTTTGAACAAATTTGTTGTTGGAGTTAGGTATGTTTAGTTACCTTCAAGTGTTAGCAGCAACTTCACAATGGGGGCAGATGATATGAGAGCAAATTTTAATAGTGTGTCGTTGTTCTTTTAGAAATTACAAAACCGACTGGCGGACACGAAGGATCTGGTGGAGCGGGTGGAGGACGAGCGCAGCGTGGCCATCAAGAGCGCCGTGGGCAACACGCAGCTGACGGACCAGGTCCGTCGTGTGACGGATAAGCTGCGGCAGGAGTGGGCCCAGGTGAGTGGAGGGCGGGCATTCGTGGGTCCGAGTGCACGAGTAGTAGGCAGCAGCGGGGTCAAGTAAGACAGGAGTGGAATCCATCAAGGTAGGACCAGGCCCAAGTAAGACAGGAGAGAAGTGAGCCCCAGTAAGGCAGGACTGGGCTCCGTTAAATTAGGAATAGGCTCAAGTAAGACACAGAAGAGGAGTGGGCTCCAGTAAGGTAGGAGTGGACCTACCAAGCGAGGCAGGAATGGGTACAGTAAGGCAGGAGTGGGCCCCAGTAGTGCAGGAGTGGGCTCCAGTCAACAAGGCCAGTGTTGAAGTTAGTTCCTGCGACATCTCTGAGACTCTGGGTGCAGCTGCAGCTAGAATGTCAGCGCAGTAAAACTCCTCTAACAGAGACTCCCAAAACTGACAAAACTCCTGGGAGGAAAACCCCAAGAAGGAGAAAATCCAGGCTTAGACTGTACACAGCGCCATTTGTCGTGCATTGCAGTAGTAAAAGTCGACGCCGCAGCGAGTGGCCAGCTCAAAGATACAGCAAAACTTACTGGTAGCTGATGTATTCTACTGCACATCTTCACCATTTCCTGCGGTGCTAGTCAAAGAGAATGTTTTTCGAGTGTAGAGAAAACGAGCGTGATGTAAACCTTGTCATCTCAAAACTGAGACATATGGGCATTGCTCTCAAAGTTGCACTGCACTGGTGTCCTCAGAGACGTTTATATGCCTATTACAGAAAGCTACGGGTTCCAGTTTATCCATGTGACAGCGCTGGCATCAAATGGTTTACTGCTTAAGACTGCTCTTGAAAGTAAGACGTACTATCTATCGTTATGCCGATGCGAGTATCTAATCAATGGGTTGTATTATCCACATACCAAATTAATCTAACCCGAGCCACACTGAGTGGCTGGAAATAATGGGGGGGGCCAATGTCTTCTTTTATTGTTATGGAAGCAGTTACACTGAATTTTGGCATTCCAGATTATCATGCATCTCTCCTTACGTAAAATCTTACCTCAGCTTTGATCCCATATGAACCTGTGCCCACAGTTGTAACCCTGTCTACCAAACTGTTTATTCCCTCCTAACGTCTGGAACAACCTCAGGCTGTTATGCGTCATAATGCTGTGGACACGACAAAGAGATGAGATCACCTCCTGTTATTGTATGTTATCTACTCAGGTGAACCGCAGTGTGAACGAGCAGCACGCAGCCTTGGCAGAGCGGCATGCGACATGGCAGTCGTTCCAGTCGAGCCTGTCCAGCCTGGTGCAGTGGCTGACTGAGGCGGAGGACAGACTCCGTACCACCAAGGACGAGCCTTTGTTGCAGGCCAAACTCACGCAGAAAGAACTAGAGAAGCAGGTCACACTCAAGCACAGGTTAGTTTATTATGGGAGCACCCTCTTGCATGGGTTCCGTGT
>LQNS02278169.1:7287649-7307367 GCA_001587735.2 Parhyale hawaiensis | reverse complement strand
TGCATGAGTTGTTGGGTACATCGCGAAGAGTGAATGACCACATTTTTGTGATAATCTGTCTGTTCGTTGGTTTGTATGTCTCTGTATTTAATTTTATGCTTGTTAGCAAAATAACACGAAAAGGTATTAACGGAACTTCATGAAATATACAGTTGGTAATTTTTAGTAATGTCAAAAGACATAAATAATTGAAGCTTTGTGATGATCGGTTTGTCCGTTTGTGTGTTTGACGAATGTTTATCTGAATGTTTGTTACCAGCATAACTCAAAAAGTTATGGATGGATTTTCAATAAATTACAGAAGTTCTAATTATTTTCGGAAGGCACAAATGATTAGATTTTATTGTTGATGCACTGGAAATCATCATTTCAGAACCCATTTGAATTTTTCTTCACCGTTGCCTTGCTTGGCGGAGGTATGTGCTCTGAGAGTGCTCTAGTTATTTATCATTTCGTATAGGATTTATTTTCTTAAGACCAGGAGGGTGAGAACAGATCAGAAAGATATTATCTGTGACAGGTACAAAAAACAATTGTGAACTACTGTCATAGGTACAGTGCAAAACTGCAAACGATAGGGTAGCTAGAGCACTCTGAGAGCGCATACCTCCGCCAAGCAAGGCACCGGTAACGAAAAAATCAAATTGGTGCTGAGACCATGATTTTCTTTGTAGCAACACCAAAATCTAATCATTTGTGTCCTCTGACAGTATTAACACTTTCTGCAATGTTCTTGAAGATCCAGTCATATTTTTTGAGTTATGCTGCTAACAAACATAATGACAAACATAAGTCAAACATACAAACGAACCAACCGACCTGCACCAAAATTTAATCATTCGTGTCTTTTAACATTACTAACAACTCCTGTAAATTTAATAGAGATCCATTCAGAACTTTTTGAGTTATTGCGCTAACAAGCACAAAATCAAACACAGTGAGAAACACACGAACGAACCAACCGATCATCACGAAAATTTGGTCATTTACTCTTCGTAATAAACCCAACAACTCATGTAAATTTCCTGAAAATCCATCCGTAGCTTTTTGAGTTATTTAGATGACAGACAGACAGCCAGAAAAACAGACAGACAAACCCGACGAAAACATAACCTCCTTGGTGGAGGTAATCATGTCCTGTATGTCTTCTAGTTCAATTGATATCATAAAGGTACCGGTACTGGTGTTTGCCTCGCACTGCCTCCATCAGTCATTATTCGTATGCTCCAGTGTTGAGTTACAGTGCACCAGGGCTGCCTATTGGACGCCAGACAGAAATTCAAAATTGATTATCTGGTACCGCCCATACGGATTTATGATAAAGGCCTATGATTTTACAATAGGGAAATGCACGATCAGCATAGTCGCTGGTGTGATGCCGAGACTTCAATCATCATAAAATTTTAATACTGTGAGGAGCTTCCACAGTGTATTAAAAAGATTCTAATGTATCGCATTGTAATTTCTATTTGTGGCCTCTTAAGTTTGTTAATATATTAAAGAGAAGTGTATTAATAGTGCCATCGATTGACACGACGACTCCTTAAGCAAAGTCCAACAGGCTTGACTTCCTGGAACTTCAGAGAGCAGCGTTGGTTTCGCCTCTTTGCATTGTACTGCACATGTTGGAAGCAACCCGATGACGCTTGAGGCCGTCAAAAATTCCATTTTGCGAAGTAGGATTGAAATTTCTACGGTTTTGTTGGTAATTGGTTTAAGGTTGCGTCTGCAACTCGAAACCGACGCATCTGTCTGAAGTTTCCAATTAGTCAAGCGTATTGACCGTAGTTTAATTACCTAGACAGTGTTGTAGGGGCCATAGTTTAACACCGACTTTGCTGTATTGATCATTGACTCACATGCTTCATTTTAGCTGAAGAGGTTCTCTCCTGTTGAACTAATGAATAATAAATGAAGATGGCCCACTCAATTGTTCACCAAATACCATGAAGGACCACGCACGCTATATTTTACTAGCTATGTATTAATCTGTTCAGTTCGCGTGAATACGAATGACGTAACCCTCGAGAAGAGTAGGGAGGCTATAGAAATCGCAGACATCCTGCTTCTTTTAATAAGGACACGTTTCGTGGGTCGTCAAGTCGATCTAAACCAAGCCCACTTGATTTGTCGTCTCTGGAACTTTGGCGGGAACTTTAACTTTATCACTTTAAGTCGTGATGCAGGTGCTAGACGCAACCCGATTATATTGAGCCGACCGAAATCTTCATTTTATGGAGTAGCGTAGAGTTCATAGAAGTCTCACGGGCAACGGGTTGAAGAGTCAACGGCTAAAACTTTTGAATCAAGAAGTCGAAGCCGAGGCACCTGTCGAATGAGTCAAGCCTTAAAGGCTTAGTTTCGCTGCCCAGTCGAACGTGCTCATATGGCTTGGGTGTGGTGGCCAGTAAGAGCACACCTCTAGCGTGCCGCGTCTGGGGCGCGTTTCCCTGGACAACCGGGGAGTTTCGTTTATAATCGAAGTTATGGTTGTATTCGCAACCGGCACATCGGAGACGTGGACATAGCCCTGTTTCCAGCGCCTTATCTTGATAACTGGGTCAGGCTCGCCTCGTGTCTCAAGCAAATCTCCACCCTGCTACACGCTTGATCTCATTTTTGTCACGCTATTTTGTGTTTAACTTGATCTTTTAATAAGGCACGAGAATAATAGCTTACAAATAATACCTTTAAATCTCGGTAGATTTCATTTTTAGCTCTAATAAACAACTTCATTTGGTAAACAAAAACGTGTGACATCATAGCCGAGTTACGAAAGCACACCGAAAACAATAATTATATTGCGGCTTGTGATTAGAAGCGTAACCATTACCGTGTTACCGTGGCCACAACTACGTTTGTGGTTGTGACACGGACACGATTTGAACGATCTTGGTTACGTTTATAACTTCTTGGTTATGTTCATGACTACGGTTAGGCTACGAAAGCACGCTTCTGGTAACGCTGGGCCGAACTTCATTCAGGCTTCTAGATATTTGTACATCACTTGGCAGCAGGTGAAAATCCCTATTTATTTTACTTCTCAATCAAGTTATTAAAGTTGCAGTGAAACTGATTTTTAATAATTGCCGTTCACCAATGTGTTTCTTCATATCTTATCCCAAAATTCTTATCTTCAGAATAAATTATCAGATCGGCCTTTAGTTTTTGTTTTACTCCACTGAAAAAAAAAAAGTTGATGAAAATGAGTGCATGGATATTAAGTTGCATTGGAACAACGCACTGACAACCTCATCTCCTGTGCAGAAAAATTTAATATACCATCTGTCGATATTTAATTGTTTTGTATGAAGTTTTGATACTACGGTAACCGATTGAGGGAACATGGACTGGGTCCAGAATATAGCGTCAACCGTACTTCAGTCACCCGTTCCTCGAGGCAGCCGACGTTTTCTGTTACGGAATCGTTTAAAAGAAACTTTTAGAATTTTCTTTAGATGGTGAACTTCTGAAGAAACAGCCACGAAAAAAAGCGGGCAAGCTACGACGCAAATTCTGGTGACATTCATATCGGCCGATCTATCCGTATTGTGCACATTATTATGAAACTATCAAATGCTATAAATTACAAATCAGACTTATCAGTGTATAGTGATGCCGAGAGTTTTAAGTATATCCCTAGGTTAAGTAAAAGTCCCTAAATTTAACTAAAGTTAAAACAAATATTAATCCAAATCTAGTATTTTTGTAGAATACTGACTGACTTATACTGGATACTGCCTTATAAAGTTTGTTTTTCAGTGATGTTAATGTATAATACTGTCGCTCTGGTGATGGGAGGCAAAGTGCCATGACAGTTTTCAGTGTTCTTGCTTGTACCCTTGTGTCATGGAGGATGCGTTGCTACTGCCCCCTTATTCTTGTACTCCTTTATCAAAAGCAGTGATAGCGGCTAATTCTGCTTCGAAAATGTCAAGAATTGTCTCCAAAATCGTGTTAATTCGGATTACTGTATTCATACCAGGGAAGTTTTCAGGATATAGCTACATGAAATTTTCGACAAGACTATTCGATGTTAAATCTGCTTTTTTATTTCTTATATTGCCTGTTTTCATCATAACGAACACATTATTGGGCAGAAAAAGTTAATATGCTCTTCACCAAAAACGGCAAATTGTCTCTACCTTAGGAACCATAAAAACAATAGCTTCGAATCCGTGAAATGTCATTGCTAACCCATTTTCTACAAATGATAACTGTTATTTGTTATCTTACCTATTTCCAGATAGCAAAGGTTGCTTAATAATTTTCTTCGCTGAGTCGTGTTGGTGCGCAAACGACGCTTTATAGAGACGATGATATTGGTTGACCAGATATTTATTATGTAATTTTATATCAAAAATTTTTTGCCTGGGCGCTCGTGCTGTTATTCTTGCGCAAATAGAATTTCGAAATGCCCGGCAAGGCAAAGCTTTTATTACTTCCCTGAGAAAAGGTTTGTCCCTCAACTACCACAAATTCCCGTTGCTACACGGAAACCCCAAGTTTGAGTCAATGTACGGGAAGAAGTGCTGGTTTTGAGGCAGCGTTTTTCTTAACTCTGTTGAAATGTTACATTTGTAGGATAAAATTAATGCTAGAGATAGGCGGTGCTAGAATTATTATAACAGATACTCGTCAACAAGGGGCGATAGTTATTGAGTAGTGGCTTACTCTTACCTAAATTTCCTATTAAATCTGCAACAGTTTCCGATTTCAAGTGCATTACCTGTAGTTATAGTTCATTCTTCAGTTAGTATAAATTTACTGTCCGTTTGGCCTGTTCAGATTTGGGTATTTTTTTTTTATCAGGATTGCGACCGAAGGGGGCAGCAGCCCCCAGTATGACAGCGTTGCTGGTTGGCTCGAGCAAGCCAACGCTTTACTACTCGCTCCCGTCAACGTGACTGATGAATCTGCTGTTGCCGCTCATGCCACTATGGTCCAGGTGTGTTGTGGGTTTTGCACAGTTGCTGCAAATTAAAATAAAAATTAGGGTCCTATTGTGTCACTTGTTACACCAGTCGTTTTCATTATGTGTCTAGTATAGTCTAGTCAGCTACATCAAATGTTGAGAGTTTAGTGTAACTTATGATGGTAGTGATGTTGATTACGTGTGAGACTTGTCAGATGCAACAAATGCTGCTAATTTGGTGCCCAATTGTGTCATTTTTTACGCTGGTGCTGTTAATTATGTGTCTGGTCAGCCATAGCAAAAATGTGTTATGGGACTAGATGCTGTTCTTTGCCCCGTAGTTTCAAGTAGTCTAGTTAATTAATTTAAATTGTTATAGGGCGAAGTCACTTGTCACTTGGCCTGTCACATGGCTTAGTTGATTTAACTGTTGTCAGTTGAGACGCGTTGCAAACAATCGTGTTGCTCCCGTGTTGCACCCGTATTACACCCGTGTTACACCCGTGTTGCTCCCGTGTTACACCCGTGTTGCACCCGTGTTGCTCCCGTGTTACACCTGTGTTGCACCCGTGTGATCACGCGGCGTAAAATCAAGTCGCAATCAGTGACTGCTCGCACAAAAAGTAAATTTATTGATTCCATTTTTTGGATCCCGGCAAACTTTTTTGACATTAAGGTAACGCCAACGGACTTGTCATTCCAGCAAGTCCTTGATGCTTTTCCTAAAATTTTAAGGAGAAATGAAATGTTCCTCATCGTTTGTTTTTCCAATTTTTTGAAACTCAAATTGATATTTTCAATGAAAAAATAATATCGAATGATCATTGGTAAAACGATCAAGATTCTGTAAGGGTTTCACAACATTTTTTTCCTATGCCCTAGTATAATTTTGTAAGTTGCTGTATGCTGCTTACGTTGCTCAGGTGCAGAGAGAAGGTGTTATGTGACTAAAATAATGGGTAGATTTGCTACTGTGTGTCGAGGCTGCACATTGCAATCGCATGCTCAACTCCAGGCGGACAATCAGCTCGAACGTCGTTCAACTTAAGTACATTCCTTGTGTCTCTTTGCTACCGACTTTCACTGCGTGTCACGACGACGCCCTAGCCGAGCATCCACGCACAAGTTGAGCGTGCGATCGCATTGTGTGGCCTCGGCAATTAATATAACAAAGTGCTGTGATGCATGTATCTGTACTACCACACGCAGAACCACGTGAGTGAGCTCAACACCAAGAAGCAGCTCGTCAGAACTCTGCAGGAAGTCCAGCCCGCCATCGTCTCGCAGAGTCAAGTGGCCGAGCTGCAGACTGCGCTCGACAAGGTACAGAATTTATTCTTGGCAGCTTTTTCTATCTTTCTCCTTTAGAGATTATGAGTTACGTAAAAATCTTTTCCCTCTAGAGCGCATAAAGTTGGGTAAAAAATGTGGAAATTTTGATTAGGTAGCAGGTGTGCTGTTCGGTTTTTATACTACGATGAAAACGTAGGTATTGGTATGGAAACTTGGAGACGGAGCTGCTACAGTAGAGCGCTCTTCCTCAGGCGCTTTTGTAATCGTGAAGCTCTCCTGCAAAGACCAAAAAGCGGTCCTGTTTTGCAAAGAGTTGTTCGTTCAAGACTAGGTCTCGGTGTGTAGCTACCATAGAGAGATAGAAATATGTGTACAGTAGGTATTTACTTTGTGAAAGTATATATTTCTTCTTTACTGGCTCCATTCGTTGTGGTTGGAACTTGGAGAAGCTCTATTGACATCCCATTATACATAATAACGCTCAGATTGTTGGTTGCTTTCTTTGTTACTCGGTTGGCTGGTCTTTCACCCGATCTGAAGGATTAGCTGGATGAAAATTCGTCTGATGAACGATAAGAGGAAGGAGGGGGCCTTGGCTTGCCTATTTTTGGAATCTATGCTTCGTAGACGTCGGAAGTACTAAGTGGTAGAATAGATACTAGATGGTTCCTTATTTCCACAGTGATTTTTTATATCTAAGCTGCTGTTGCTTAATTAGAGATGAAGATCAACGACCGGCAATTTATTTCTGAAAACAGGACCACCAAGAAAGGTAAAGCAAAGGAGGTTTCGTTAAAATGATTATTTGCTGTCGACATTGAATGATGGCGCCGGCCATTAGTGTATTTACTTTTGATATATGTGTCTTCCCCACCTCTGAAGAAGTTACTAACTTCACCAGCACCGTCTCTGGAGTCTGCATTAAATAATGTATGGAGAAGTCTCTGCTCATTAGGTATTGATTATTTTTAATTATTTAATTATCTTCCGCTACTTTTGAACCGTTCACTGAGTTTAAACTGTAGTTTTCCGTGTTTTATTAGCCATGATACAATGTTGGGTATTTTATTTAGAGGTTTGTACCTTTAAGGGCCCTATAACACCCAGAGTTCTTAGTGTATATTTCAGACAGTGTTATGCTCTGGCTACCAGAAATGAAAGCTTCATCTAAACGAAGTTTATTTAGTAAAGAGGGTTGAATGTTTTTAGGAAGTTATAGCGTTGAATCCTTAAACCCAACAAGTTACAGTCAGGAAAAGACGCAGACGCACAGCATTGAAACGCAACTCAGCTGTTTCTCAAGATTGCCATAACGTCATCGTTAGTTAACTCTTGTTTCTCTCAGTCATATGCGCTGTCACCATAATTGAATATATTAGGTTATTAATGATTGGCACAGACGGTAGGTTATATTGAATTCATGTACAGTAGTGTCACGTGCTCGTTGACGCAAATTTTTCTTGCGAAAAAATTCTGGACAAACGCCTGTCTGCATTCGCTTCTTCGTGCTTGATGTCTTCACTGTACGTCGCTTCTCAGTTGTCTCAGGCGCTCCCTGAGTACCAGCGCGGCCTGGAAACAAAGCTGAGCGTCATCCGCAACTTGCTGGAGGGATCGGAAGAGCTCTACCGCTGGACCGAGAAGGTCCGCTTGATTTCGGTGCCCGTATCCCAGACTGACGGCAACAAGGCTCAGGCGGAAGATCCCGTATCAACGATACGCCTGCTGCAGCGGGAACTGGACGAGAAACTCACGGCGTACGAAAGCTTGGATTCCACCTACTGGGTTCTGGCGCAGGACGCCGAAACCAAAGGTTTTGCTGTGGACTCCACACTCAAAGTGAGTACCCACGAGTTACGTATAAGTGTCATTAATTATTTAATTTTCACACTAAGCGTATAATACTCGCGCATTGTGTGTCTTTGTCTTCGAATCTATTATTCATTTCTACTTGCATTTTACTTTCTTTTGGGTAGGATTTTTCTTTGTATTTTTCAGTATATTACATTTGGGTCTTGCTAATTTGCGACTGTCAAGCGTAGCTATTCCGGTTCCAGGTTATCCCCAAGCTCGTGCGAATCACGTGATCACGAGGGGTGTCTAGCGGTATTATTAGAAGCGTAATTTGCTTTAAAAAATATTAAAATATTTGGTTGTTCTGATTCCCTCGCGGTCTTCTTGTGTTTGTTAGCATAGCTACGCCTGCTCTAATGCAGCATTTTAAAAGTCAAGGGCCATTCTTTCCTCTCTTGTTCCAAGTCGTTGCCTTGTTATCGCGTAGCTTCAATACGCAGATGCAGCATAAAATTCAGTGATAATCCTTTCTTCCCTCGGTTTCCCGTAATTGTTTCGCGTGCAGCCGAGCAGAGGTAGCTGCAGTGAAGGTAGCTTCCCTCGCTACCCTCAGTGTTGGCAGCAACACAGCGTGTGTTGGCCACTGACCCTCTGCATGCGGTTCACGCGTACCTGCTCTACTTCGCTATTGTACAGCGGCGAGTCTTTGTTATTGTTCACCTGTACTGCAGCAGCACTGCTTCCTGTGCCTGCCAATTGGAGTTCATTTACTCCCGTAGCTCATGGTTTTTTTCAGCATCTAGCCTTTTCGTATGGTCGTTTAGATTTCGCCGTTGGGAAATTTTGTCAGTGTTTCAATCAATGCAGTGTAAAGTTACAGATTTAGTGTTATGATGACCTGCCTTGAGTGTTCGAGGTGTATATATTGCGACTGATCAATTGTTAGCAGTACGGGCTGGTTTGTTGGTTGCATAGCTCTGCAGTTCTACTTGTGTATCCTTTGATCTGTGTAATGTGTGGATACTAGCTAAATGGAAAATGAACCAAAGTGATAAAGTTTTTTTCTGAAGTGAACTTTTGAAAATTTGATCATCACTGTTGAATGAAAAGAAAAATACATGTTGCAGTGAAATATTAGCTACTTTGACTATCAGTAGTTGCTTCTACAATGAAAAAACGGTAGCTACTACCTTCGTCAGAGAAGTTGTTCATCAGTGAAATGTGTGCGTGCTTGTAATAATCTTATGTCAATGTTGCCATGCACTGCCTGTGTAATTTTACTTGCGACTGACCTAATTATTACATGAGTGTATTGTAAACCAACTTACGCTGTTGCTCTCAGAACGCGAATTATACTTGAGCTTTGGCCACCTGTTGAATCCTCGGCCTGGAGACCAGTTCTTTTTTAGACTCCCCTCACTCGAGCCTTTAAAAGAAAATGCTAGAAAAACTCCGATACATTTTCCGATGTCCGATTTTACGAGCTGTCTGTAATGATGTGCATCTGAAGTAGCGCCCCTTGCTCCCCCAGTCCCCCCCCCCCTAGCCTCTAGACGTGCCACCTTCCTCCGGCATCGCAAAAAAATATCCAAAAATGCCACGATTTCGACGCGGAAGGAATTTTCTCTTTATGTTTCCCAGGCAAATGACATTGGATTCAATCTCGGCACCCAAGAAACTCAGGCAGTTACGTTTAATTTAAAGAGGTTGTTGTTCCCTCTGCGCTTTCGAATGATGCATATTTGTTTGAAATTTTCTGTGCGACGGGAGTGTTTCATTTCATAGCGAGCGTTCCAGTCGCTCAAACTTTTGTTGTTGATAAAGAATAGTCGCGATATTCGATTTTACTCTCTACGCTAAGGTATATTTAGATTTGTCTTCCGAGTGCGATTAAATTTTCATGTCGAACGCATTTGAATCACTGAAGTTGTATTGAATTCTAAGTCACTCGTGTTGTGAGTGCCATAAGATGCGCTCCCGTCGTTGCTCTCAGAGTAACTTATTAAATGACATATAGTACTCGACGCCTTCAGTATTCGTACGTTGCCTACAGTTGACCTCTTGCGACGTTTCTGCGTATAGATAACAACAATTTAATGCATTAACCATACTTTCAATTTTATGGAGTAGACTAATTTTCTAAATTTACTAGATGCGGTTTTCCCCTCTTGATTCACAATTATTTTTCTTTTTATTGGCAGGTTTTATTGCCATGTTTGCGTAAAATCTGCCTGTTGTTAATTGTCAGTTAGCCTAATATTCGAACGTATACCGTTAGTTTCTTAAGTGTTATTCTAAAATAGGAATTTCATTTTTCCGTTTAAGTTTTCTCGAGGTTATTGTCGGTGCAGTAATCACTTCCCGTGCTGTGCTCAACTCGCTCAAATTATCTACAGTGACGAATTACTCGAGTGCTGGGTTTGCTTGCTGACGTTCGCGCGTTCGCCTCCCCGCCAGTTACCAGACTTTTGTGATACGAGAACTGCAGCCTCGGCGCGTCTGGCATTCACATTCTAATCCGAAGGTAGTAATCTAACCAGAAATGATAGTTGGGGGGTTGCAGTTGTCGCGTTGGCCTGTCGTCTCTGACGCTGTCTGTCGTTGACTGCACCTCTGCATTCCTCCGGGGTATACCTATCGGACATCTATTGAAGCACGAACCAGTGTATGTGGATTTCCAAGTTGGGGTCGGCGGTCAAGTTGACTTTACCCTAAAGCTTTAATTGCAGCAATTTATGGTAATCCAAACTTGACAACCATAAAAGTTCCTATGATCGCAACAGGTGTGGCTGTTGCAGTTACTATACAAATATCTCTCTGTCATGATGAATTATTTATGTATGTACTTTAGGCTTCGACACCCATTTAATTTTAAATATTAATTTTATTGTACTAACGGCAACAATGCCGCAGCCGCAGACTATACGTATTTAAAATGTACCCTATTACTGGGTTATTTTTCTTTTCCAAACCACAACGACGTTCATAATTAAACGATTTTTAGAAAGCGCGGAGCTCGTCGGGCGAAGACTTATATAATTAGCGGTATGAGCATTAGTTATGCAAAGTATACTTATCTCTGATTATGCCCGTAATGGTTACTTGTCTTCATGATATCCCCCTTAAATTGTGATAATCGTAATGGCTTGGCTACGGTATTTCTGTCGTTGTGTTGATTATAATAACTTCTTGATGAAGATATCCCTGTCTTGTGGCGATCATGGCAGCCTGATGCTTAGACGCAAACCTACTGTAGGTAACGTCTATTTTACGACGCATGGCGCGCAGTTTTTATAGCGCATCTATTTCTGTGGCGCACCTCTTGACAGTCGCTTTTTCTTCTGCCCGCTGTTGTGTATGTCTTGAATTGTAATTGGTGGCTATATGCAGCAACAACAACGATCTGTCCGGCGTCACGGTTCTTATCACTGTCTCATTGTCACTCGTGTTTTTCATGGAAAACTCTGGTTTTGAAAAAATACGCATATTTTAAAATATGTTGATCGACTTCTGCTAAAAACAGTGCTCAGAACAAAGTAGTTTGTCTTCAGCAGATGTGTCTGTAGTTAACGCAGGAATTTCTGCATTATTGTTGACATTTACATTTACATGAGATGGCATTTAAGCTATGATTTAACTTACCGGAGACTTATCACTCTTTTTACCCTATCATAGTCTCCATTTTTGTTATCATACTTACGATGCAAACTTACTTAATTTTACTTAACGTATACACGATAGCGTCTAACAATGTAGGTGGGTATCTTACTGTGTGAGAGTGCCGCTTTATTGTCGTGTCTACTTATAATACGTCGGAAAATACCAATGAAAACTAGAGCACTCTGAGAGCACATACCTCCGCAAAAATGTAAATTGGCTCTGAAATCTCATGATTTTCTTTGTATCAAATCCAAAATCTAATCATTTGTGCCTTTTGATAGTAATAACAGCTTGTACTATTTTCTTGAAGATCCGTTCATAACTTTTTGAGTTATGCTGCTAACAAACGTTAAGACAAACATGAGTCAAATATACAAACAAACGAACCGATCTGCACTAAAATTTAATAATTTATGTCTTTTAACATTACTAACAACCCCTAAAAATTTCATAAAGATCCATTCATTATTTTTTGAGTCATTGTGCTAACAAGCATAAAATTAAAAACAGTGACAAACAAACGAACGAACTAACGGATCATCACAAAAATTTGGTCATTTACTCTTTGTGATATACCTAACAACTCATATGAATTTCATAAAAATCCGCCCCTAACTTCTTGGGTTATGTCATTGAAAAAATGTGGCAGACAAACAAACAAATGGTGGACGGATCTTCCCAAAAAGTCAATCACCTGTTTCTCCTAACATACCTAACAATCTCTGTAATTTTCGTCAAAATCCGTCCATAACTTTTTGCGTTACCTTGGTGTCAGACAGAGAAAGAGGCAGACAGACATACCCGACAAAAACATACCCTTGGCGGAGGTAACAATAATAGCTACAGTAATTTTAATAATTGAATACCTATTTCTTCCCCAAAACAGAGAAATGTTCTTTATGTTGAGATATATCGAAGTCTTCGCTATTCGCTGCAATGCTTGCATATGGATTTCAGAGGTACTTAAAGTGTCTGGAGTATTGTGTGTCGTGGTCTAAGTGATTATGTAATCTTTGTATCGGTGGGTTTATTAGTATGCTCCTTTCTGTCGGCCGTTAATGAGTCCGTTGTTGAGCGCGTCAGCTCAGTTTTATATTTTTATTACTTCGTCGCAAATTCCCCAAAATAAATTCTGAAGCCAGCCTACGTACGTATAGTTGTCTTTTGTTTTTAAAGTAATTCTATTTCATCTCACAGTCACCAAAATGTGTCTCATATATCGTGAAGGCTGCCGAGTCAGCTTATTGATATTTTTTTCTAAAGTACTTTTTTATAGTGAAGGTTATAGCCTCAGGTTCAGCCAACACCCCTTCATAGAGCCAGAATTTAAACATGATTACCGGCTTGCTCTCCAGTTATATCCCTGCCGTATGTATATTTTCTCTCTAACTCGAGCTACTTTTCCCATTGCCATTACCAAAGTCCATTTATCAAGGTCTGCCCCTCGCTCCCCACTCCCTTATCTCGCCTTCTGGCTCTTTTTTGGCCCTATTTTACCTATTTTTGCCCCATTGTTGAGAGGCGCCTTGGCATTGTTTGGCAGCGCCTTTCTTTCAGCCGCCGCACTTTTGCTGCCGCGCTAAGGCGATGCTGAGCGCCTTAAATGGAGCATTATCGAAATACTTCGTGCCAATTGAGTTCTTTGATTCCTTCAAAGACTTTGCTACGATTTAATCTTGTAATTCTGAGCTCACCACGCCAGTTCAACTCTTGAATTTCGTATAATTCATTTGTTTTATTGATTCACTTAGACATTCAAATTATGTGAAATCAAATTTTCTCTCAAATTTTGCCTTTGGGTTAAGAATACTGTACTCTCATTTCCTCTTGAGTTTAGATTTTGACTCGGAACACTCGACTTCAGTCAAGTAATGTGTTGCAGTACTTTCGGTGTAAAGTTTAATCTTCTGACTCGGAATATTCTTTATATGAAATTTCTACTTGGCTGTAGTACCTTCATTTTGATTTCACTTGAGTGTAATGTCTGCTCTTCAGGGTAGATGTCGGCAGAATGTGTATACCTTCATGTAAGCAATTGAGAAGAAATGACTCGAAAATCATCACAAAGAGTACAACGACTTGTCTGCCTCTTCGATGTCCGGGGCGCTGTGCCCCTCCTTACATCTCCAGCAACTGGAAAAGACCAGCAACTTTTACCCAAAAATTTCTCTTAATTAAGTTGAGAGTTGTGCTAAAAAGCTCTGAACAGTTTATTTATTTTACCCCCTCGTCTGTGAGGGCGCGTGAGTTAGTGTGATCAGAGAGGGGACGTATGATGGAGTTTCAATTGGATCTCGGTAGTGGCTCCCTCTCTTTATCTTTACATTACCGAGTGATGAAAATGCTAGATTTAAGGTAAAGTGGAGCATTCATTAATGTATACCGGGTATATTCACAGTACACGATGTGCTGGATCTTTATATGTTACGTATTATATGTTTGTCTCTTGAGTGCAGCGTAGATTCAGTGTGGGAGCACCATCGTTTATGGATGCTGTATTGCTGTTGACATACATGCTGTATGCCCATTCCTCTTCCTCTCTTGACACACCTTTGCAGTGGATGCTGAGTCCTCCTCGGTTGCAAATCCTCGGGGAGGCCTGAACTGCTCACTTCTTCAGTTCATATTTGGCCCTTAGAGCGGATGAAATTTGACTCTGTCTGGCGTACGCACACTGTGCTAGGGCATGCACCATTACCGTGGCGTAGAAAATACCTAAAGTCAAACAGACACGCCCATTGTTCCCAATACAGCTACGGTTACGCCTACGCTGCAGGAGCAGTACATAATTTATGTATATACACATACTGTTACGTTTAATAAATATGCACTCGTATTTGCTTGTTGCGATAATGTGGGAACTAAGTCATCGCCTAATAAAAATATTTTTATGACGAAAACAAGAACTGGCTGTATGAGAAGAAAGTGAGCAAGCTTAGGAGGAATAAACTTTCTGCAGCGGCTCCGGGCTAGTGGATATCCACACGTACGTACGTTGTTACAGTCATGTTTGCATATTATTCTACGAGCGACAGTTTTCAATCAAATTACATATAATTGTGTGATTATTACGGTTATTGTTAAGTAGAAGCTCCAGTGATGTTCCCCTGATAGTTTTCGTATCAGTAGTTCTCTCGGAGTCTCCCCTCTGCTTTAGTACTTCTCGTCGTTATAAAGTCATTATTTGTTGTTTAAAAATATCTCGTTAGTGTTGTGCCCCCTTATGTGTTTCCCGAGTCCATCACCCAATTGTTATCAATTTATTGTTTGAAGAGAACATAAACTATGATATATTTGTTTTCGCAGTCGTGGTTTACGACATGAAGTCTTGTGCGCTCGCCCAATTACTGTTTATGTCGTAAAATGTCCACTGTGCTGTTACAGAGCAAATATTTATATGAACGCAGTATCTTTTCAGTTTATTTTTCTTACCAATGTTTGTGTCATAAACTCTATCCGGTGTTGTGACTGTGTGCGCGCGCAGCTGAAAATCTCTGCGATTTTTGGAATATTTGTAAGAGCCCTAGATCAGTTATAGAGTTAAATTCGCGCTTTTTTCGTTTGCCCTGAAGAGAACGAAGCTTTGATTGTTTCGACGAATATTTGGAGCCAATGAATCGGATATGAAGTGAAATTTGTGATTTTTGCCGCTGACCTGAAAATAATAAGCAACAATTGAGAGTTTTCACGCTTTCTCGGAGTCCTCCATCAGGAATGGAATCTGATTCCCAGCAACATCATTCCGCAGAGGATCCAGGAACTCCCAGCTGTTGTAGTGACAGAGGGGATAAATTATCTTCGACTGTGGCAGATTCAGCAAAGTCTTCGATTACAGAAGACATCGAGTCGGTGCCGTACATCGACAGCGGAGTAACTGTTGTAGATGTCGAGTGTCAGACTGACCTAGTCTTGCCCCCGCGACTTGATATACCCGAAGGCGGTTCTTTATCTGCTGTTGCTTCAAATTCGAGCCAAGAAAGCTGGGAAAAATGTGTAAAAGCTCCTGCGCATAATAACTTCCCCGTAGTTTCTTCTGTTCGCGCTGATGGTAATTTGCTGCCAGAACCAAAAGATAAACCTTGCTCATCTCTGTCCGGCTTCCAAAGACACTCCTTATCCATTCCAGTCAGCCAATCTACCTCTGATGAAGTGCAAGGCTCCTTTAGAAGAAACGAGAGCTCTAAATACTCGTCGCCTTTCTCGTACGTATCGCCCTATTCATCGTATTCATCCCGACGAACGTCACTGAGATCGTCATCTCTTTGGCGAAATAGCAATCCCTCTTGGAGCGACTCACGCTTCTCTTTTAGTGGGAGTGGGGGACTGTGGTCGTTGCCATCAGATAGGAGAAAGTTGTACGTTACTCCCACGTTCGGTGGCAATGACAGCAATCTGAAACTGGGGCAAGTATCTACCGGTGCTGCCTCCTCTAATGCTGTTATTCCAGGTGCTGCAGCGGGTGATGATACTCACGGTGATGTGTCTTCTGCATCAATGTCAACTTCACAGACTGTTGCGCTGCCTTCATGTGGGCTGTCTCATGCGGACGTCTCGAATCGAAGCAGATCAGCATCCAACAGTGAAAGTACAACTCATAACAAGTCGTACAATACGAGTGATTGCAAAAAGGACGGTGAAAGTGTGGGAAAAAATTTGTGTTTAAATAATAGTAGCGATTTTGTGGCCGATCCTTGGCTAGTTCTGAAAGCGTTCGTCGGATCCGAAAATGGCACAACGGCATCAAAAGGCTCGCAAATTCTCTTGCAGTCGAACCCTTTGTATGAAATGAATTCCAATTCCTCTGTTCGTCGGTCGTCATATCCTCAACGTTCATGGCTGGAGTCTAGTTCCTCCACTCCAGTGGATTGCGATTCTAACCCAGCAACTTCTCTCTTGCATTCTTCACTTGCCCCGTCCTCTGAATTAACCCGTCGCGATTCTTCCGACCAGAAACGAATGTCCGTCATCGACGGCCGCCTCAAGGTCCTGCCTGATCAGCTCACCTCCGCTAGGGACCTTCTTGCAGCCCAGCCTGACGAGTCCGGCGCTGTATTGCAAAAGACCATCCAGCTCGAAGGTAAGAGTACTAATTGTAATGATGATAAACTATTGTATTTTACGGAGGGAATCAAGGTTGCGGAGTTGGATGAACAAAGTCCGGCTCCGACTCTTCAGACCCTACAACTGACCGACTTCTACTATTTCTTAACGAAATAGGCCTATTTTTGCTTATTTCTACTCCGACGTCTGGGTTTAGCTAATTTCCAACTTCTACTCCTGGTCCCCAAAATTGTCCGATTCCTATCGACTCCGACTCTGCAACCGTAATGGAAACTAAGAAATGCTAGAGCCCCGCTGCTGTAGTCGAAAGTTAACAGTCTCATGTAAATATCCTCATCCGGATAACAGGAATAAATCATTGCAGTTAAAATATTTCTAATATTTTTAGTTGTGCTCTCTACGACTCGTAGACTTTTCCTCCGATTTCATAAGTTAAATATGTAGTTTTCGATTCATTGCATAGGTACTTACCTATGCCTTCTCTTGTTTTCGCCTGTCAGTATTACTCTCGTTACATAACCTAATATAAATTATGTCAATTTCCTATTCTTACCATTATATGATAACTCCTTCGAAACTATGAACTGTTCTCATTGCTTATAAAGGTAGTCCTTCATATATGCTTGTAACGACTTTCCCGCTCTGCCTACTCTTATTATTACCTTCGTTAAGTGGGTTATATTTTGTCAAGTTTGTTTGTTTGTCTGACTGTCAATCCCATCACCAAGATTACTCGAAAATTTATGGATGGATCTGCACGAAATTTTCAGAGACTGTTAGATATGTTAGGAGCAACAGCTAATTAACTTTTGGTGAAGATCCATTCAAGCGCTTACTCGTCTGCCTCTTTTTTTTTCTCGGTAGCATAACTCACAATGTTATGAACAGATTTTCATTAAATTTGTAGTTATTAAAGATATAAAAAGACACAAATGACCAAATTTTGGTTATTATCGTTTTGTCAGTTTGTGTATTTGTTTGATGGTTGTCAAATATTTGTCAGAACATAACTCAAGAAATTGCGAACGGATCATCAAGAAATTATAGAAGTTGTGATTACTGTCAAGAGGCACAAATGACCAAATTTCGGTGATGATGAAGAAGAAATCCTCAATTCAGGACCAATTTATATTTCCTTCAACATTGCCCTACTTGGCGGAGGTGTGCGCTCTCAGAGTACTCTAGTTGCATTATAAATTATTAACTGTCCCCTCTTCTCAACATTCTTGCCGGCTCTCCCGTTAATTAAGAATATGCTATGCCTCAGTTATAATAATTTACTGATCTCATATAGCTACTTAATAATAGTATTTCTTCCTCTATATCTGCAAGTATTGTGTAAAGAAACAACTCTTCTTTTCTCCCATCCATTTAACACATGGCCGAGGTCACAGTCAGTGCTAGAAAAGACGGAATATCCTCTTGCTTGCTGTGCCCGGTCAGGCTGGTTGTGGGGTGGGCATCATGACTGCAGAAATAGAGTACTTAGGGAGCATAAACAGTGCAGTGGAGGGTCATAAATATTACGGCTTTACTGTGTGTTGGGCCCTCAGGTGCCTCTAGTGTGGCTGATGGCAGGGCGCTCATGACCCCTCCCTCACCCCTCCTGCGCTCTACCAAACCCCCCGATGGGGCAACTCCCTCTTTTATCATCGCTTCTTTGGATAAGAGCATACTGCAGGTGAGTGGAAATCTGATACGAGTGCTTCTCACCTCCTTGCAGGTGAGTGGTAGGGTGATGCATGAGAGTGCTTCCCACTTGATTGTAGGTGAGTGGGCAGCTGATGGAGAATGCGTCTTCTCCCTAGATTGTAGGCATATGGTAGGGGGGGGGGGGTGATACGAGTGCTTCTCACTTGACTGCAAGTAGTTGGATAGCAGACAAGCTTTTATCTCACCAGAATTGCCTCTTGCGGTTTCAAACGAGTCCGTGATTTAACACAATCGAAAATTTATAGGAATTTATCCGATGTTATCGGATACCATTCACTATTGTCCCATAGGTAAGCAGCCGATAAATTTGCGACTGGGAAGTCCCTTCACATAGCAAATTGAAAGCACCTGCGAGAGTCTATAGCGCACAGCAGATACCCATGACACCTTCCAATGGGAATTTTGCCCTACGTAATTCTAAAGGCGTGACCTCGGAGGAAGTATGTGGTGTAACGCTCGAAGGTAATTCGTACATACTAAATCACAGCGTGACAGGGGTAATAGTTATCGTATGACCAGTGTACTTGACCATCAGAAGTGACAGCAGCAAGTGTGCGTGCCACTCATATTCTGTGCGCTGATGTGCTGCCGATTCTGCCATCAACGTTGCATAGGACGTGTCCTCTTGATCGATCGTCTACTAAATAATTGCCACAGGTATGAGAAGTCAGTTCCACTTCGGCAATGTAGTTCCGTCCCCTTTCTCTTCGAAAAAATTACCTCGAGAAGGCCTAGGTCATAGTGTTAGGTTAGTTTAGGTTCGCCCACCCTAAGTTATGGGGAGCAGCGCCCCTAGGAGGATCTTGTAGGTTATTTTAGCTATTAGCTAGACCTTCGCAACGTCTGTCATTCGTGCCCCCTTTGCTTCTTCCCGATTTCATATTCTTGCTGATACCACTTTCTTCTGTTCGATCTTTTTTCCCGACTTGCTGTTCTTGTGCGCGTTGATCCTGTGTAGCAACGACTTCGTGCATGGGTTCCCCCTCTCTATCGACATACTGCTATATGTCCCTTATTTCTTCCTCTGTTAGATCACCTTAGTTGTGGAGACGGAGGCTGAAACCATTCAATAATTAATAATCTAATCTCGAAAAGGAGTTTTTTGGGCTTTCATTCACCAATGGCGTACATCTAGAACCAGAATTTAATACCTTGAAGCCATGGCAAGAGACAGAAATTACAATTATAAGCAGCAGGATGGACGCTGGGGACGCTGCATAACGAAGAGCTTCTAACATCTCAAGATACCGACCATCGCATCAAAATTCTATGCTCTTGATAA
>LQNS02278169.1:7220181-7237876 GCA_001587735.2 Parhyale hawaiensis | reverse complement strand
CTGTCGGCCTCAAATTTTCATCTCGTATTCTCTTTCTGTGTCGCCCGAAGCTGGTAGGCGACACGTACTTCTGTGATGATATGCGGCAGTAGAGAGGATTGGCTTGAGCGTAACCGACAGACGTGTTGTGCTGGCAGACCTTGCAGAGTCGGTTGGGAGCTTTGGTTGCAGCCTGTCGAGCAGATATGTTGTGCTGACAGTCCTTGCAGAGTCTGTTGGGAGCAATGGTTGCAGACATTGCAGAGTGCTGAGAGCATTGGCTGCAGCCTGTCGAAGAGGCATATCGTTCAAGAATATCTTGCAACGTCTGTTGAGAACAGGGTTTGCAGCGTATCGAGCAGACACAGACCTTCGTAGAGTATTTGCCTGCACTGAGAGCTCGCTACAGAAAATACCGCCACTGCTTCTCTGAAGATCCAACGCTCTGCTTTTGTCATTATAAACCTAAGAGATGTGTCTGAGGTCAATAACGAAAGTGTTATATTGTATCGCTAATTGCGGTGGTACCTTCTCCCGTCTCTTGTCTGGAACGTCTCAGTTATCCCTTGACAGTCTAATAAAACGCTTTTCTCGTAGCCCATATAAGCTACGCTGGTCCATGATGGATTAATGCGCTCAAACTCTCGTAGTGAGTCCGATAAAGTTTACGGTATGTCCTCTTTACCTCTAGGTACTCGTGGACTATTTTACCCCTACTTTGTTAAGTCTTCGGGACAGCTGCTCACTTTATGGAAACAACTGATACTGCCAAGGATTGCATTCTGTTCACCTCTTTGGATGCCAAGCACACAGAAAGACTTTTAAGCGCCTCGAGGCTATCCAGAGATCGTTCACTGCCATAATCCGGGGCATAAAAGATTTAAACTATCACGAAAGACTTGCTCAACTTCAAATGTACTCCATTCAAAGGAGATTTGAGCGCTTTACGATCAAATATGTTTGAAAAATTCTAGAAGGAATTACTGTCAATGTCAATGGGCGAATCCAGACCTGACACTCAGACCGTGTTGGTCGCACTTGTGAAGTGCGAATTCCGATCAAAACGGGTGGTGATGCGATAGCCACAAAGTATTCTAATAGTTTTGTGGTCTTAGGGGCGAGATTATTCAACATAATGCTACGTCACATTCGAAATGTCACCGGTGCAGAGACTGCAAAATTGAATAACTTACTGGTCGCATGCTTACTTAAGGTACCAGATAAACCTGCTGTAAGCGGCTACGTGAACTGTGGGGATAACTCGCTGTTAGCCATCCCGCTGGTCACGGACTGCAGCATCACCTCTTCACAAAATGAGTGGCGTGCATAACGTCACCTGGACCTCGTCCGAAGCATCATCAAAGGTGTCCACTTTTTCCTACTAGTAATATTTTGACGTGCTGTTCCCATGCGCATTATTCAGTTTGAAAACATTCTTGTGCATGGGTTCCTTGCTGCTCTCGACGTACTACATGCCCCTTATTTCTTCCTTAAATTGATCACCGCTGTTGTGAAGAATGAAGCTTTAAGCTTTTCACTTTAACGGTGCTAGCAGTAATTGTCATGGGCTTTAGTCTACATATACTTCAGTGTTCCTACTCTTCCTGTCAGGCGCTTCTGGTATGTTCATAATATTCGTTTTAACGGTAAGACCTCCTCCTCCTTTTTCCTTTTGAAGTGTCGATACGCATGCTTGCAGCCGCATTTGTTCCACGTCTGATTCCTTCAAGTTTGATGCATTACTTGTCGAAAATGCGAGCAGCACAAACCAGCGCATCTCAAGCCTCTCCCTGGAGCTTGGCTACTGCTGCCTGCCGCATTTGTTTCCCGTCTGCAGTTCTCATCAGCCTGACGTTAACGTCAACTGCGCTCAACGCTTCCTGGCGAAGGCGCTGACGCCGACAGGCCGCAGCATCCCAAATCTTACGAGAGTCGTGCAGATGCGAGGCAGTACCAGCGCTGCGTGGTGAAGGTTTACACCGCATCGCTTCCCAACTTATACGAACACAATTCGTTCTGAACGGCTGTTCGTAAGTCGTTTTATTATAATTTCCGGCCTATAATAGCCATTCTGGGTATTCTACAGTAAAACTCCTTACATATACGTAGTCTATATATGCAATCTTTTTCTTCGGCAAAAAAAAAAAGTTGGGTACCTTGCAATCTTTTTCTTCAGTATTAGATAGGGGAAAAATAGAACTAATAAGATTGGAGAAAATTCAGATTTCAAAAGGCGAAAAAAAAGTTGGGTACCTTCAGTATTAGATAGGGGAAAAATAGAACTAATAAGATTGGAGAAAATTCAGATTTCAAAAGGCGAAAAAAAAGTTGGGTACCTTGCAATCTTTTTCTTCAGTATTAGATAGGGGAAAAATGAAAAAGCCCAAAAGACGGCGGGGATTTTGGTGAAGTGTTAATTTCTTGCCGTCATTTATAATGACGGCACGGGCCACTAGTTTACGACATAAATTGGTTCATATTGTATCTTTTGATACCAAAACGAAATTATTTTCAATACTAAAAAGTTTCAAAGTCCTAGTGAAGCTGTCACACTGCTGGTTTATCGCAGGTGTTCGATCCATGATGTAGATGGCTTCGCCAATAGCCAGTCGACTAGGATCAGGGAACTTCTTGAGAATGACAGCTTTAGCAACGAGGACATTCTTGGTTAGAGTCTCGTTGTGCGTGTTTCTTAGGTGCGTTTTTATTCCTCCGTTCGATAAGTGAAAATTCAGTCTTCTGCTTAAAGTCGTAGTAGTTGAGCCAATGTAGTCTACACTACGAAGAAGCTTGCAATCTTCTTCTGGGCATGAGAAACTGTAGACTACATTGGTCTTCTGTAAATCGTCGATTTTAGATGTAGGGTTGTTCTTCATAAGTAGGTGTTTCACTTTTTGATCTTTGTAGTAAACGGTGAGCTTCAGTTTGTCGTCAACGTTGGTACATCTGACGTTACGACTGATTAATTTCTGCGATTGTTGTTATAGCTGTTCTTTATACGAAAGAGCTAATTGAAATCGTACCCGTGTGCATCCAGGATACGCAGATACAGTTCATGTTTCCAGTGATGCTTGAGTTCCCTCTTTAAAAGAATTATATCTCTGCAATCAGCAACGCTCGCCTCGTTCAAGTTGACGGCTCCAGGACATTTATCATAACCAAGGAGGTTCTAATAGAGAGGAGCGCACCCTTGCTATTTATCCTACGGGAGCGTTGCGAGTAAACTTTTCCCTTAAACTGGCTGAGTGGCTTATCCAATCGGAGAGCAGGATTGCCTCACGCAACCTATGTAGGAAGGAGTCCTGAGCTCAAATTTTCATAGATTAGATAGGCGGCAGTAGACGAACCAATATAGGCCCATTCCCAAAGAGACAGCGGAACATACGCCCCAGCACTCTATGAGCTATTGCCATTATGTTAGTAGGATATAGGGGGCAGGAGAAAAGTGAGAGAAAAAAAAAAGGGGGAGGTGAAGAGTCCATGCCCAAGAGACTATCTTGAATGCACGCAAGCACGATCAAGAGCCGCTGACATGCGGAGCTTAGAGATATCAAACTGTGTAGTTGGAGCGGGACCATCGACGAAATTCCGAGCGGATGGAAGTATGTAAAGGAAACTTGTATCCTGTATACCATCGGATGATGAAACTAACAGGATGAGCACTGGGATATAAATCTTCAGACACGATTGTCTTTGCAAAAGTATTGAAGAACTGCCTGTCTGTTTCTTCCAATAAATTTAATTATATGTGCTGACCACTGCCACTTCAGCCACTTTAAGGATTCCAAACGCCCGCTTCGATCACGTGACAAAGCCATGTGTTTACTCGCCCAGAGAGTGCTTGGGCTTGCTCTTCCCATTAGAAGCTCCTTGATCATAACCAAATCAGTACGTCAAATACGAGTATGATAAACGAAGAAGTATCGTAATTTTTTCGCCGTCATTTTTAACGGCCAGTTTACTAGTTTTCATAACAAGCTGCCACGTTTTTGCTGCAGATTTTTCAAAAGAAATAGACTCAAAATTTAGTTTCATAGCTACCAACTACTGAGTTCTCTTTATTTGACCAGGTGTCCTAGTTAACATAATCCCTGCGGCAGGACTCCGAACTTGTACCCCGCAGCAGTGGCAGAAAATACGAGGAACATTGATGCATTTCCTGCTCTTGAGGACACGATTTCTCAGTGCAGCCGTAGGGAATTTGAGCAGTAAAGGTATTCCCTTGAGAGCCTACATCTCGAGTACATTTCCAGTTTGTTTTTACGCAACGTTGCGGGTGAGAGGCGGCTGTCAAGCTTCTGGTGGAAATTTGCTATTCGTAAGTGCAAAGCTGGGAACTGTTTTGTGCAGCTTGGTGCAAAACGTCTCGACTGGAGCATTTGAAACATGTGCGCGATTTTGTAGACGAAGTTTCAGACATGTAATTAAATAAAATTATGTTTTTTGTGCATGACGTGTTACAGTATTAATTTTGAACTAAATTGGACGGTGAAAAGATAACTTCGCGTATGTCCTTTCACGTGTAGGAATGTTGAACTGAGTTAGGGATGAAAATATGGCTTACCGTTTGTAATTTTACTGGAAAAAAGTACATAGTTCAACTCGACCGTGAAACGATGGCGTTACTGATCTTCGAAGTTTCTATTAAATGCTACGCGTTCGTTGTCATAGTTCGGTGTAATCCAGTAAATTTTTTGTTCGGTGAATCCAGTAATTTTTTTTTTGTGAATCCAGTGAAGTTTTTGTTCGGTGAATCCAGTGAATTTTTTGTTCGGTGAATCCAGTAAGTTTTTTGTTCACGGCGGACGACTGGCATCTGCTTGACGTCCAATAATGCCAGCGTGACGTCATTTTGCCGCCGAAGCCCAAGGTACGCGTCGCAGTTTTATGGCATTGTTCTTACGGATGCTCCGTTCTGTCTTACGGCCTGTTTACTCGTAAGGCTTTTGAACGTAATTACGCATCCAGTCGTCTAAAGGTTTAGTAGCGTCTTCGTAAGCACAGCCGTGTGTACGTCACAAAAAGTTATATAAATGTTAGCCGTCATTGCAGTGTCCTCGGCGAATCCCACTAGGCCATTTACCGATATTTCATCAAATTTGAAGTGAAATAAAACTTAGAAAATTGTGCAACGTTTTACCTTCTTTACGGCATATGTAACATATTCGGTCGGTTGAATGAGCGCACACATTCATGACTAAATACTTTCACAGTAATTCAGTTGGCTGTAAATGTCTGTTGAAAATCAGATTTTTTAATGAGTAAAGTCAACGTGGGGGATTGTGAAGAGCATAATTAGATATTGCAGGCTTTCGTTTTAATCCAGACAATAAAATTAGAAACCCATGGAAGTTGCGAACTTGAAGCTGCACATATGGTGTCCTAGACACTTCAAACACTATATTCATTATTATATGCAAAATAATATTTCAGAGTAAAGTAACAGAGCTCGCTTAATCATTCAGATTAGGTCTATGTTTGTAAATATTGATGGATACTATTTATTTATTGGCAATAGCTCGAAAGAGGCCGAAGCCTGTTTTTCGACTCCTATGTAGGAATGGGTGTGTATTTCCGTCCTTCACTCCTGATTCGCCGTGCTGCGTCTGGGGTGGTAAAACAATGAATCTAATAATAATAATTTTCCGACTTTGCCAACGATCGAGCAAAATTTAAAAATGAAGTGCCGTAATCGTTTGAGAGAATCTTGAGTATGGGTGAAATTCGAAGGGCAGAATGTAAAAGATGCAAACATTGTAAAATCACCTTTCATTGAAAAGGATTAGTATTTTGCTAGGAGATATTTACGCCTTTTCTGCTCTGTTTCTTTGCAATAAAGTTAGAGAGCAATCAACCGAGAAAAATAATCCTCTTGCTTTCCAGTTTGTTTTGCGCCGAACCTTGCAAACTGCAGCGGATGCTGTAGAGTTTTAAAAACAAGCAGATTATGGTCTCTTTCAGCTGGAGTAGCGCACCTCGCCGGCGCAACACAATATGTTGATTTTTATGACCTTACTGCAACGAAGCTTTGGAAAATAACTGGCTGCAGTTTTAAGGGAAAATATATCTTTGGTCTTCAAAGGCAAAATTTCATTTGTGCGTGCATGTGACAAACGGAGAGAAACTCTTATATGAAGTAAAATGCTGTGACTGTAAAAATCTTTGAAGTTTGCGCGAAATATTCTGTGGGTCGTATAACTTGTTCGTTACGTACGTACTGTAAAGGCTGCTCCGCAGTGTCGTCCTCCGGTCGTTGTTCTCACGGTTTGTTGTTTCCTTGCAAGCATAGCGCCGCTGCCACCAAAAGATTCGCTAAAGTATTAGTCCCTGTTATAGCAGCTGGTTTTTAGCAAGCGTCAATAGTGCAGTTTCGAATATCTCTTCAAACTTTTACTGAATTACATCTTTGTTAGAACTCAAAAGTGGAGCACTTTTCTTGTTTTTCACAGAGAATTAACTAAACATTCAGATGCGTGTCCAGCTCTGACGCATCAAAAGATTGTGGTGTGGACCCTGCTTTACCCAGTCTATAGAAGTGCACCGATGCCACGTTTGCTGCCCTTTCTGATGCCTGAAAACAGGCGTGTCCAACCGTAAGCCCACCGGCAACAACTGCCCGCCCCCCCCCCCCGGTTGACAGTCCGTGGTCCTACGACCGTATGCGTTATCAGTTCTTCTTGACACTGTATAGTAGCCCGCTGCTGCGAAGTGAAAGCAAGGGATGGTGTGTGTCCGTGCCCGAGGGCTGTGTCTGTTCGGGGCTTAGTGCCTATCAGGCTGTCTTCGTAGAAGGTTGCGCTACGCTGCGGGCTGTGAATTTGAACGAGAACTCTAGTTTCGTGTATTTTTTTGGTTCAGGGGCTTGGCATAACTCGTGCGGTGAGTTGTTACTGTAACCCCCTTTCGGAGCTAAACATTTTAGGCCATTATTCTAATAGGTATACATGCGCTGGACACGTATTTGTAGGTCACAGCCGTCGGAAATGATTTGTTTTGGAGATACTGACGTGTTAAATGTAGCATTACATCACTATTGGTACTCATAACTGCGCGCCATTGGTCTGTAACATGTTTGCTTAAGCTGTGATGTCACTAGCAGAACCAGTTCTATGCTCCTAACCTTGAAAAAGTACTGCCTCATTGGATATAAAACTATGGATTTATCGTTCGCAATATTTAGTGATGTCTTTTTCCAAGATAAGTTAAAATTGGGGAACTGGTGTAGCATCGGACACGACACTGTGCGAATACATAGTAGTACCACTGGCCGCTCTGGACCGCGTGATGCAGCGACGCAGTATAGCTCTTTTGCTTCTTTCACGTAACCGAGCGTTTGCATGACTTAGTGTATACTCTACAGACTTTGGCTTTAATATAGCTTTGCCAACGAGAATAATTTTTGTAATGATTTAGTGTTTTCTTTGCAAATTATATTTTAAAATCACTTCATATTATATTGGCGTTTAATTAAACGATTCCTATGACAAATTGCGCTAGAGTACGGATATCATACCGAGGTTATTGAAAAGATATCTAAAAAGTTACTAATTTCCGACGGCTGTAACCCATAAATTCGTGTTCGTGTCTACCAGAATAGTCTAAAATTCTTGGGTTGGAGTGAGATGTCATAGTAAAAAAAAGCGAACGTGCGTAGCACTTCAAGCTCATCGCTTGTTTCATAATCTTTCATGGGCTTTAATTCTACAACTACTGTATACTCTTATTTATGTTTTATTTATTTATAATTTTATATCAGTGATCCTCCGATTAGTGGTGAAGTGGCCCACGATACGGTAGATGTTGGATAATCTTGGCGAAAATATATACTCAGCTGTAATTATGTTACTTATGCTGATACAGTTATGTCGGTAGGCCTTAATACCCTCAGTAACACTACACCCATAGTGCCTATTTGTTTTGGTGACAGCTGTTACTCTATGGCAGAATCTCTTTCTGTGCTAACTTGCATTGTTTGCCTATTCGAATATACCTATACTGAGTAGCCTAAGTGCTGCAGTCTTCTGCTCAGCACATCTGCAGCTTCGGCGCTTTGCATAAATAGCCAAATGTTTTGTGTCCTCTTGCGGTGTCAAAGCAGGCTATCTACTGTAGCAGTAACCCGCTCTGTGTGTTACCTACTGTTGTTAGGATATTGCCATGTAGTCCTTAAGATATCTTGCCTTACAAATGTGGATTAAATGCCGCTGCTAGTCTCATTCAGGGAGTTGAAATATCGGCAGCATTAGGCAAACATACCAAGAAACAATGCGCGTCCTACGACGTCATTGTGGACCCAGGAACCGGGAGTGGTCGCTGATTATTCATGTTTGTATTATTGACACATTACTAGCATCATGACGCGGTGTGTACTTGCCATAGGACATAGACTTGAGGCATTATTATTTTGTGACAGATTGTGAGCGTGTCTTATAAGCCTATCTATCTACCAACATACCTTAACATAATTTTTGGCCGCCCATCGAGTAAAGTCATAATCCAGCGAAAAGGGACGGGCGAAAATATTGCTTGGGTAAATGCTAATGTAAGAGATTAGCGAGCCTCCAACTCTTTGGCCCACCGTGACGTTATTTGTTCGCGCATTTTTACCTCCGCCAAGGAGGTTAGGTTTTCGTCGTGTTTGTCTGGCTGTTTGTCTGTCTGTCACCAAGATAATTCAAAAAGTTATGAACCGATTTTGACAATATTTGCAAGGATTGTTAGGTATGTTACGAGGAATAGATGATCAACTTTTGGTGAAGATCTGTCCATCCGTTTGTTTGTTGGTCTGTCTACCTATTTTTTGTCAGTGCCCTAACTTAAAAAGTAGTGGACGGATTTTCATGAAATTTATATGAGTTGTTGGGCTTATTACAGAGAGTAAATGATCAAATTTGTGGGATGATTTGCTTCTTTGTTTGTTTGTCGCTGTGTTTGATTTTATGCTTGTTAGCGCAATAACTCAAAAGATCATGGATGGATCTTTATGAAATTTTCAGGAATTGTTAGTAATGTTCAAAGACATAATTGATTAAATTGTGGTGACGATCGGTTTGTCCGTTTGTGTGTTTGACTGATTTTGATAAAATACTTGTTAGCAGCATAACTCAAAAAGTTATGAACGGATCTCCAAGAAAATTACGGACACTGTTAACGTTATCAAAAGGCACAAGTGATCAGATTTTGGTGTTGATATAAAGAAAATAATGGTTTCAGAGCCGATTTGAATTTTTCGTTACCGCTGCCTTGCTTGGCGGAGGTATGTACTCTCAGAGTGCTCTAGTTCTTACTGTAAAATTAAGCTTTGTGTTCACATCTGCCAAGGAAGAACGATTGCAGGGTTGGAAGATCTAAAACATTTTAGTGCTAAAATATACACGTATGTTTTGCGTAGTAAATACAATCTTAACTAGAGCACTCTGAGAGCGCATACCTCCGTCAAGCGAGACAACGATAACGAGAAATTCAATTTGGCTTTAAAACAATAATCTTTTTTGTATCAACTCTAAAATCTACTCGTTTGTGCCATTTACTGGTATTAACAGTTTGTGCAATTTTCGTGAATATCTGTTCTTAAATTTTTGAGTTCTGCTGCTAACAAACATGACAAACATGAGTGAAACACCCAAATGAACTAACCAATCTGCACCAAAATTTGATCATTTATGTCTTTTAACATTTCTAACAACTCCTATAAATTTCATATAAATCCGTTCTTAATGTCTTCAGTTCTTGTGCTAACAAGCATAAAAATAGAAACATTGACTAACGAACGAACGAGCAGATCACTCCAAAAATTTAACCATTTACTTTTTGTAATATACCTAACAACTCATGTAACTCTCATCAAAATGCACCCATATTTTTTTGAGTTATGTTCCTCCTAACATAACTAACAGTCCCTGTAAATTTCGTCAAAATCTGTCCTTAACTATTTGAGTTATCTTGGTGACAGAAAGACAGAGAAATCCGACGAAAATATAACCTCCTTGGTGGAGGTAATGATCTCGTCGGTATTTTGGCGTTGATCACGTTTCTATACTGAGCCGAGCCCATCTGCTATCCATACTTACTATAGTAGTGGACAACTCAAACCCTTTCGGGCTCCTGGAAAATAAACTAGAGCACTCTGAGAGTGCATACCTCTGCCAAACAAGGCTGCGGTAACGATAAATTCAAATCGGTTCTGAAACCATGATTTTCTTTGTATCAACACCAAAATCTGATCACTTGTGCCGTTTGATAGTATTAACAGTGTCTGTAATTTTCTTGGAGACCTGTTCATAGCTTTTTGAGTTATGCTGCTAACAAACATTTTAACAAACATAAGTCAAACACTCGAACGGACTAACCGATCGTCACCAAAAGTTAATCAATTATATCTTTCAACATTACTAACAATTCTTGAAAATTTCTCAAGGATCCCTCCATAATTTTTGAGTTATTGCCCTAACAAACATTTTAACAAACATAGGTCAAACACACCAACGCACTAACCGATCATCACCAAAATTTAATCAATTATGTCTGTAACATTACTAACAACTCTTGTAAATTCCATTTAGATCCATCCATAATTTTTTGAGTTATTGCGCTAACAAACACAAAATCAAACACAGCGACAAAAAAAAACGAACGAGCAAACACGTCGTCACAAAAATTTGATCATTGACTCTCTAATAAACCCAACAAAACTCATGCAAATTTCATGAAAATCCGTCCATCACTTTTTAAGTTATGGCGCTCACAAAAAATAGGCATACAAAGAAACAGACGGACATATCTTCACCAAAAGTTAATCATTTGTTTCTCCTAACATAGCTACCTAACAACCCATGTAAGCTTCGTCAAAATCCGTCATAACTTTTTGAGTTATCTTGGTGACAGACAGAATAACAGATAGACAGACAGACAGATAAACCCGACGACAACATAACCTCCTTGTCAGAGGTAATGACCTATTGCTGTTAAAATAGCACGCTTTCTTCTTACAGTAAAATCAAACACGCACAATAACTTCTTCATTTTTTCGAAATTCAGGCATATTGTTTCAAGCAAAGATGTGGAAACGATTTCTAGTTTGCTCAAAATATCGCAATTTGGGTGGCGGAGTTTGAGGCTTGTTTTGTAGAGGAGGATGGCAGGCCACTCGGTGCTATCGATCTCACGCCTCCTCTGCACGCTCTCACAGCTGCGCTTAACTCCTTCCGGTGCCGCTTTTTTCCGGTGCCGCTTTTTTCCGGTACCTTTTTTTCCGGTGCCATACTCGGTATTTTCTTGAGCTACCGACCACGGCAGTAGCTGCACCCTGCAATCTTGTGGACGCCGCGTACTTGCAAGTTACATATTTTAGTACTGAAGTATGGTGGCGTAAAACTTCAAGTCGTTGTTATATTGATATGACATTTTTTATTTGTTCATGTTATCATTTAATTATTTTCGGTTTTGCGATACACTATGAGTACTTGTGATAGAAATCTACGTGTTTCTATATTATAGCAAATGACTTGCAATACGTATGTTACTTAATTTGACAGTATATGTAGGTAAATTTTTACTCTTGTTGTTTGATGCAATACGCTACGTAAACACGGCTAACTATTATTACGCATTGCTACTTTTACTTACGTCATTTACTAGGGTATTGTCAATACGTTCAACAGTTATTTTATGTCCTGTTGTAAATTTGTTTCTGTTTTTCAGTTCTGTCTATTTTTTTATGTCGTAATGTATGGGAATTGACCCAATTGCCGAACTAACCCTATTTCCGAACAAACATCATTATTTTATAGGTTTATTACACAAACCTGTCAAATAATGACTGTTCGGAACTAGGGATAGTTCGGCAATTGGGTAATTCCCCTAACTGCTTTCAATTTTTTATCGTTACGAAGTTATAACTTTTCATGACCTTGAGAGAACGAGCGAGCCTGTGAAACGTTTGAAAATTTCCGGAGTTTCAAACAAAATTGCTAATTAGGTTTTATGTATATGCCTTCCACGAGGCTAGTGTGTGTTTCGTAGGGCAACAATTGTTGATAGCTTGTTATATTCAATTTGGGATGCGACCCGGCGCCAGAGTGTAGAGCCCAACATCGCTCAACCGATCCAATTTGGGTCGTGAAATCCCCTCGATAATAATATCCGGCCCTGGTAACCCAACCCACTATAATAATAATATCCGGCGCTAGTAACCCAACCCACTATAATAATAATATCCGGCGCTAGTAACCCAACCCACTATAATAATAATAATAATATCCGGCGCTAGTAACCCAACCCACTTAAATTATTATTTATATCAGGCGCTAGTAACCCAACCCACTATAATAATAATATCCGGCGCTAGTAACCTAACCCACTATAACAATAATAATAATAATATCCGGCGCTATTAACCCAACCCACTATAATAATAATATCCGGCGCTAGTAACCCAACCCACTATAATAATAATAATATTCAGAATTAGCCTTTCAGGAGTACCCGTGAGCGTATACCACTCGCGGAGTCAACTCACGTGTGACTCAATATAATTCCTCTGGTGATGTGACTCAGAGCGAAGTCTAATTGTCCCAAACTTCGGTAGAGATTATTGTATTTACTTCCTGTTCCCGTGCTCTTGTTTTTGTCTGTGACCACGGCGGTGGCCGACAGACCTTCATTGGCCGCCCCGCCGCTGCCGCCGACAGTTCTTAGCTAACTTTTTGTGTCACGCCGCTAGAACAAACAAAAAGTTCCCGCTTGTTCACTTGCATCCTTTGTACCGAAAATTGCTCATAGGAAAGAATAATGGGCTTTTAAATAGAAAGACAGTGTGTCGAAGAGTACATCCAGCTTGCGGATGCTGCTGAACACAGCTTTGTGAAAATGCGATAGGTTTAAATTTCTGCTTTATAGCTTTGAAACACGTGACCTAGGCCTCATAGGTACGACTGTCGTGATTGGTCAATAGATTCCACCAATGAGGAAGCGGCACGCTACCGCTCGCTTGGCTTCGTGTTGCGTACATGCCGTGACGAGGCAGCGCTTGTCTGCACTCATTGAGTTGAGATTGGAGGGTGTTGCGGTGATTGTCACTTAGCCTGGTCCTAGGGCGACCTCATGTTACTCATAATGACCTAATGATCGCTTACTTTGGGGCTGGGTGGGGACTTGACCTTGTTCCCAAGACTCCTACTGGTTGTGTTTTTTTTTTTTTTGCTACTCGTCCTTTGCTGCCCCGTGTACATAGGATCAGCCGCGGGCCGTGCAGCGAGGTTGCGTATAGGTTCGCAGATCTTCGGTGGTACAGAGTCGCCCCTGACGAGACCCCGTAAGTTTGGAATAAGTCGAAAGTTCTGCAGCAGCTTGTGGACGTATACCGAGGTGACGCTGTGTCTGGTTTCCCTTCCGTTACATGTATTTTTTCTCAGGTTCCCAGTCGGGAACTTTTAAGCAGACGGCTTTTTCCTGCGGCTCTTTTACTTGTGCACAATTTTCTAGTTGGTTTATGATCTGACATGTGGAGTTGTGTGTATCCGACATTGGTAACTCTCGTACTCTGCGCGGCACACATGACGCACAGGGCATAAAAAAATGGGTTGAGATACCAATGAAAGTTCAGAAGTTCAAATAGGTTCACATCTGAGACGTCAGCCAAATAATGACTTCAGTGCGTCTGAAGACCCTTAGACCCAAGTGCAATATTCCATTTCTTTAGCGCACAGTATATCATACATGGTGCGTATACCGGCCTGTGTCATTCTTACGGGGAAAGCTATATTTTTTACAAGTTATGCGTTTAAGGATTAAACTAAATTTAATTACATGAGTTTGAACCGGATAATGGATGACAGTTCTTGAGTTCTAGCTCGTGTTTCGAATTGAAAAAATTAGTTCTTGGATGTGGCTCGAGTACTAACAATCTCGAATAACGAACGAAGCGATTACGCTGGATTCTGTCTTGGCGGGTAGACGGTTTTACAAGTAGACGAGGTAACTGTTGCGAGCATGATAATAATAATAATAATAATGAAAATAATAATTATTAAGTTTTTATTATCAATCTTGGACATGCAGCCGTTGATTGGAAGAGAAAGGGACTCTATATACTATCTATGTCGGTAGAGACGTGGAGCCCATAGGTAGGGTGATCAGTTTTAAATTAGCGAAAAAGTAGTTCCGTTGTAGCTTCACAATTACTGAAGTCTAGGTTTTAATTCATTTCAATGAACATATTTCAGATGGCATTTTAACCCTTCGATTGTTTTTTCATTCTTTTCTCTACTCTCTTCAGTTTCCTGCATTTTCGTTTTTGAGCTTAGAGATTTTTTACATGAGAAGTTTTTGAGGATAAAAAGGTTCAGTGCTTCATCTGTAGTAATTTCGCTATGCCGCATACATTGAAGCTGAGGTACAGTTATACGTACAGTATCTGTATTTCGAGCGATGAAACGAAAATCAAGTGTGACAAGAAGATTGCTTTTTACATTGGAAGTAGTGTTACGTGTATTGAAAAATGCTCTCTTTGAACTACGCAAGGTCTTCCTTCGTCGCTATAAAAATGATTTCCGTCGTTTTTGTCAGTTTCTCTCTTGCATTCACAATTGTCAGAAAGTTTGCATTGTTCTCATGTATTGATCTAGCATGCTGCCTTTGTTTCCTTTTAGCTTTGAAGAATATTGCTGTAAAAAACGCGGATCTTGGACGATAAAATTATTTTATTTGTTCAGGGAGCTGTTCATTTTAGTCGCCTCTGTTACCCTGATTTGTCTGAAAGCCCTGCGCGCTCTGCACGTGGCTGTCATTTCTAGATATTTGCTTAATCTTTTAGCTACTGAAACTCCGCTCATGCTAAAATTTATTTAGACTGAATAATATTAATCCCCATGATAACGCATCATTGTCTCGCCCTTCGAAACGAATACCGTATATTAATATGTCTTATGAAACGTTTGGAACGAGTACCTACTGGAGATGATGTCATAGAATTTCTCAGAGAAGGCTATTCTGTACTACATGTGTTAACTAAAATTAGGTAATGGTATCCGTCGGCAGCATCAGAGTTAATTGTGTTAGTGGTAGGTAAGCCAAGTAGCGATTGGGGTTTATTGTTTTTTTTTTTTGTGGGTGGGAGGATTAGTCAGTGGTTGCCTAATGTTATTTTCTATACCTACAAAGTTTTCATCTATAGCAAAAAAGTTAATTATATTGAACATTCTTCGTTATTAGCAGTGCCATCTCAGTGTGTTTTCTTTCCTGAAGCTGCTTCCTGTGCATTTGTTTCTCCAGAGTAAATAAATCATTGTCTTGTAAAGCAAAGGACTTTACAAGGGCCGCTGTAAATCATTACGTTACACGCAAGCAGCTGCTGGCACTGCTTCACAATTCTGTACTGCACTTCAGCTTCTTTGATTTATGACATCCACGGGCCTGCTCGTTCATCAGGATTTTGTGGCGACTCTCCGCATCTCTCCGGCGATACCGCGCGGGGTGAGCGAGGTCTCCGCCGCAATCGAAAGTAGCTAAGTGGGAACTGCGAGGTGTTCTTGATGTTTTCTTTTCTGCTGTGCTTTTGAAAATAACAATTAAAGTAGCATAATTGATGTAACTGTGGATTTATGGATACCTAGACGTGTAGTAGACTATTGTTGCTGAATCATAAGTTCCTGCTATTATTATAGTTATTGATAACGCGTCAGAAGCCGCGTGAAAAAACAAGCGCCTAAAATTTCATGCAACGTACGGAATTGGAAATAAGAGTAAGAAATGTTAAAGTGAGAAGCAAGAAACGACATGCAGGAATCGATCACGGAAAAAGGAATGGTATAGCCGACTTCTGCGAACTTCCATTGCAGTCATCCTCTAGCATAACGGAGCTATCCAACCCGTCCCTCAGTCAACCACAGCGAAACATGGATTACCGCTGATACTATACAGTGTGCGCCAGTAGCAACTGGCTAAAGAACTTGTGAAGTACAACTGCTCCACGGGTCCGTCTCTAGGGCACATGAGAGGGGGGGGGGGGAGTCAACAGCACGGGCCTGAGAGAATATTTTGCATTGTGTGAAATTTTGTAGAACAGGCATTAGGAGGCAACCATCCATCGGGGCCCAAAGCTGCAGTTAAAGGGCCCAGTACACAAATAAGAAGATTTCCTCACATCTGGGTTACCGTTGTATCTTCTCACTATGCTACTCCAGAGATATTACTTTCAGTATCCTGTCGTTTCGCTTCAGTTTCTAGCGAGCAGTTCTGACTACCTCACTACCAAGGGACAAACCACGTCGTCTCCTTTCGGTCCTAAGCTGGCACTTCTGACCAACCACACCACACAGCCGGTCCCCCCCCCCCAAGGCCAAGCACTGTGACGGACCCGGTGACGGTCGTTACACCGAAGCCGCCGCAATCTCCTGCCATGTCGCCCCGCTAAACCGAGGCCCTCAATTGATGGCTCAAATTAGCTCCTCTGACACTAACGGCCTCTGGACCGTCTTGTTGCCGCTCCATGTTAATTGACTGATAATTTTACTACAGTCTTACGGCTAGCCGCCATTTCTGCTTCAGGCCTGGGCTGCCGAGCTTTTTGTTGTATGGCCGGATCGAGAGACTCAAAATATGTTGCATGTTGCGGTCTATGGGTGGGCGGTTAGAGTTCGAATGTTGAGCTTTTATACCCACCGTTTCCATTATAGGACGGTACATATAGCGACGATATTTTTACAATAGTTGGTGTTGAATGCAGGTACGAAAGAGTGAAGCTGCTCGAGAGGCTCCATTTGTTTCTGCGCGCGAAGGTCATATATTTTCCCCACGAAGGAAAGTTACAGGGTGTGCCGGAGTGCAAGTGCTATGTAGTTTCCAGTGAAAGCGAATTACAGTGTGTCAGTCTGCGAGTGTCATCAAAATTGTATCAACTCTGTGATTGTTATTTTTTCCCCAATATACGATCACATTATTAATTTTGTCAGTTGACAAGTATCGTAGCTGTCCCCGTGAGGATAGGCTGCGCTAAACATTGATGCGCGGATGAGACATGTTCTACTACTGGAGGAAGTTGTTGCAATTGACCAATATTTTCATCTTTCTCTCTTCATTAGTAAAACTCTCAAGTTTTAGTTACGATTTACTCGCCCTGAAATTTAGAAATCCGGTGTGATGATTAAGGTATCATTGTCCGAGGCTTGACGCTCGCGATTTTCAAAATGATACTGAACTGCTGTATATAAACATATGTAGAAACGTCAGTTTTTCTTTTAAAAATGTTTGTGAAAATTAAATGTTTAAAGTGACGAGTGCTTGATAAGCTTTTGCGTTATACAAGGCAATTTTCATTTTAACGTGCGCCTGCCGTTATTATATTGTAGTTCCATGTGCGTTATTCGTTTTTCCGACATGCTATACCCATGCCGGCTAATCATCCATGCATGAGTTTTGGGTTTTTCTTGGATTTCCTGTATGTCCATCCTTAAAAAAAAAAAAGAAACCGCTGTAATGGTTCCAAATCCTTTTTATCCGTGGGGCGCACCTTTGAAGCAATTTAAATAATTGGGCGCACTTCCTACCGAAAGAACAGAATTTAAGTCAACCATTTTACGCATATAGATTACTACAGTTGGCTAACATCATAGGATGCTGTAATAAATCTGCATTTTTATACCACGTTTTTCATCTCGCGGCTCCCCGCTTGGGAACCACTCTGCCTGTGAGTGATTAACATAACATACATATTAATAAT
>LQNS02278169.1:7150590-7163891 GCA_001587735.2 Parhyale hawaiensis | reverse complement strand
GTGTTATCCTGCCCCCAAGCAATTCCTATGAGACAAGTAAAAATATAAGTAAGGCTACCTAGATATAGGTAGCTATGGTAGGTTACAATGTATTAAAGGAAAGGAAACCTACATGCAAAAAAAAAAAGGACATAATTTGATAAGGAGTAAAGTAAGATGCTCTGCATTCAAGTTCATTACAAACTAGAGCGCATTATTACCTGACTAAAGCTCAGAGGTTAAATTTTAATAATTAACATTTTGAATTGTTTTGGCCTATTTTGATTAGGGTGTGCGAGAGTTATACCAGCTTGGGAGCTAGCGACTACAGCAGCATTAATTCCGTTTTTTAAGTAAATGAAATTTAGATCGTTGATAGACATTCGTCCAGTGTAACAATACGAGAACGTCCTATCCTACAGCAGTATTTTAAAACACCTAGAACTCACCGTCGTTAACAGATCTAAGAACTCGACCTTTTACAATATTCACTTCAGTGCAAATAGGAAAGACGTTATGCTGTAACCAGAGCGGTATTCCATCATTTACTCCTCCTCTGCAGCACTGATACACAGGAAGACACGCTCTATAACCGACCGGTTCTCACCTGCCACAGTTGAGGCACGTTTCCTCCTATCGCTCGGTATGTTACTCGCTATAAAATACGGCCGAATGACAGCCGAAGCGTGAGAGCTCCAGCAGTCCGCGTCTTCTCTTCATTTGCCAGGATCAGCTGACGGATTACCGTCGCGGCGGTGCATTTGCTTCGCTAAATATTCCATCGGCGAACTCTTGGGAACCTCCGCGCCGGCCTGAGGGCTGGGGTGTGAGGGAAGGTATTAGTGGATGGTAGCAAGGGACGGTATTTTGTGAGGGTAGCACTGACACGAGGTCCAGGGTGTGAGGGAAGATATTAGTGGATGGTAGCAAGGGACGATATTTTGTGAGGGTAGCACTGACACGAGGTCCAGGGTGTGAGGGAAGGTATTAGTGGATGGTAGCATGGGACGATATCTTGTGAGGGTAGCACTGGCACGAGGTCCAGGGTGTGAGGGATGGTATTAGTGGATGGTAGTAAGGGACGATATTTTGTGTGGGTAGCACTGGCACGAGGTCCAGGGTGTGAGGGAAGATACTAGCGCAGGCAAAGGAACATAAACTGACATTTCTTACTATTACGGTGAAAAAAATGACCTCAACGTTGACATCGCGGTGTCGTTCGCTTTCTTGTTTACTTGTTAGTAGCCGTGATACCAATGTTATGTAGGGATCTCTAGCAGCGCTAAATATTATTCAAGTTTTATATAATTCAGGCCAGAGCTCTTGAATATAATAGTAATGCTGATGCCTCATTGACACGACAGACAATGATGACGTCACAGCTGTCTCGAACACAGACGCACTACTTGTAATGCCGGGGGGCCACACTTGGCATTTCCACAGACAACTTGATGCAAGAATGCGAGACTCGGACGTCATTTGTGCCACGGTATCTATGCTACCGATTTCAAGAATGTATCGAAACGGCCCGCGAGCTGCTCATCCTAGCAACCAGTTGGGCGTAGAAATTCATATGTGGCTCCGGCGTAAGTGCACCTCACATTTCCCTCGAGACCGCTATGACGTCATCATTACTTGTTGTCTCGCTGAGCCAGCAACTTTAATGCTATATTCAAGAGCAATAGTCTCAGCTATAGACAGATGAACCCAGAAACGTATTTCTAAGTACTAGTGGACCCGTGCGTGAAAAATTCACGCCATAACCTATACGTTTGCCTAATGCCTCTAGGCCGGTGCGGAATCTCCTCTTCTCTTATTTGCTTCTTAATTTTCTTCTTTTCTTCTTTTATCCTTTGTCGTGCTGTCATCCTTCAACAAACTTAAACAATATACCAGCTTATATACAATGTGTTCGCTCCGTAGCAAAGATACCGTTGATACCATTGTTCCACCTCAAATATGTGTTTCATTGGAGGTGCTCAAATTTTGACCTATGATGAACAAACTGCTTCGTCAGAGTATAACAGTAAGCTAGAAGAAATAATTGTCTACTCCCCGTGAAAACATATGTTTCGGCGGTATCGTTGACAATTGCATCAAAGTGGGAAGAAAAGCTCATGCAACGAAATCATCTGTGGGAAGAAACTACGAATCAAGAAGCATGGGAGTGCCAACGGAAGTCAGATATCTTCAGTTCTACGATTTCAATTTCGCCAATGCGAGAAGTGCATTCAGACATAAGGTCGCCCTATACTTTGCCGTAGATTCGATGTATGGAGAAGCTAATACTCGTACAAATCAGACTAAGCCTGCGATGTCTTCATTATTGGAATATCAACTGTCCTTGCTTAAGATACGTTTGCTATCTTCTGCAACCCGCCTATTTTCTGCCCACCACTTTCAATGGAGCTTGAGAGGACAACCAGAGTCTCCAACCTGGGCTAAATTCCGCCTATCTATTTCGTTAAGAGCGTGACACCAAACATATAAATATATAAACACACGACGGTCATTCTTAGTATTAGATTTTTGCGAGAGAATTAGCCACAGCGATGGCGTCACACTTGACCGCTCTCTTTATATCATTGTGTTCGTGTCCCTGCATACCAGGGCTCTGTAGACTACCCCAGCCCCGCCAAGGGACAATGGTGACGTCACAACAATCCCGAACGGTCGCTTTGAGGTGCGCTTCGAGGTGTCTGTGTCTTGCATTATTTGTGATTGGTATTAGTTTATGGTAGCGCCGATACTGAGTGTTGGTCACAACTGGCAAACTTTTCTATGGTACGGCTCATGCTGTCGTCATCAATGTTATTCTGCTTGTGGTCGGCATACGTGCGCATTTCCATCCGTCTATCTGCACGTTGCGCTGTCAGTTTAGACAGAAGGAAATAGGGCGTCTTTGATACGATGTCGAGAAAGAACAACATCAATTTACAGTTGCTGTTGCTTACAGATAATAAATGTACCGTCTGACTTAGATCATATTTTCTTATAGCTTAGCTGAGATATTGCTCTGGGTATTAATATAAATAAGTAATACAGCTCTTGGCCTGCGAAATAACAACAGGTCTCCGCTAGTATAATTTCATATGTATATTTATCAAATTTCTCATGGTCATCCAACTGACCGCTGCTAGCTACGTGCCCCTGAACTGTCGCATCTTGTGCGGCGGCGACCTTCCCTTCCCTCACCTGCCCTCACTCCAGCTGCCACTGACACTGAGGGATAACTTCTCTCTGATGAATGTTCCGGAAAAGACGGGCTATTCTTGAGCAGCTGTGTGCACTGAACGCCCGTTTCCTTGGGCTGCGATTGTGCTGGAACGCCCAGTTTTGTTGCTGCTGGCCAACCTGCGCCGCATTTTCTGCCGACTTTGATAGAAACTCGGAATTTACCGAGGTTGTTGGGGAAATGGGGTAATTTAGTGGAAATTGTAACACTGCGTGATGGAAGCGCGGAATTTTGTAGAGGTTGTTAGGGAAATGGAGTAATTTAGTGGAAATAGTAACACTGCGTGATGGAAGCGCGGAATTTTGTAGAGGTTGTTGGGGAAATGGGGTAATTTAGTGGAAATAGTAACACTGCGTGATGGAAGCGCGGAATTTTGTAGAGGTTGGTGGGGAAATGGGGTAACTTAGTGGAAATAATAACACTACGTGATGGAAGCGCGGAATTTGGCCGAAATTATTAGAGAAATGGTTTTTTGTGGAAGTGGCCAGATTCGGCAAAGTTATAGAGATTTTAGTGGCTGTTAAGAAAAAGGGTGTGCAACTATTTTATACCAGCCGGGAGTGTACAGGGGCTGCTGTCGAACGTCTTTTGTGTTAACGCATACAATCTTTATTGAAATGTATCTAAATTAATTCTCAAAGGCTGGAAAATGTATCAATACTGGCGGAAATTTTATGTCTATAGATTCATTTACTGTAAGGATTGCTTGCAAAGGTACAGTAATCCTATAAATTTTTCCGGTGAAGTGAATGTAATTTCTGCGAAGTGAATGTATTATCGTGGTTACTGCACATCTGTAATTGTTATTGAATTGGACGGCCAATTCGACAAGAGCCCAAACCTGTGCATTTGTTGATGTAACCACTTATATTTAAAGAGTTTTCGTCTCTTCCGTCATCATCCCTCGATTTTGAGGGATAATATCACAAAAGTGCTAACCTCCATAGAGTTTGCCAGCAAAGTACCTACACATTATTACCGTCAAGTTCTGTTTATTAAAACCTGTCTGTTATTTCTTTTTCTAAAAATATCTACAGCATTTGCAGTAGTCCGTCTAAAAGATTTCTAGCTTTCACTGACTTTGGAGATATCTACACCGATAGGCTATATGCCATTTGGGTATTTTTTAATACGTGTAAAAATACTCTTACGCGAGAAGTTTCCAGAGCGACAGGGTTAAAGAGGTCACTGCATTTGTGCAGTTAGCCCTGAAAGCTGAGCTCCCCATAAAACATTTTCATTTGAGCTCCCCATAAAGCATTTTTATTTGAGCTCCCCATGAAATATCTTCAACTGAGTTCCCCATAAAACATTTTTATTTGTGCTCCCCATAAAACATTTTCACTTGAGTTCCCTATAAAACGTTTTCAGTTGAGTTCCCTATAAAACGTTTTCAGTTGAGTTCCCTATGAAACGTTTTCAGTTGAGTTCCCCTTAAAACGATTTCATCTGAGTTCCCCATAAAACATTTTCAGTTGAGCTAACCATAAAACATTTCCATTTGTGCCCCATAAAACATTTCCACTTGTGCTCCCCATAAAATATTTTCCGTTGAGTTCCCCATAAAAAATTTTTCAATTGAACTCCCCATAAAATATTTTCCTTTGATTTCCCCATAAAAATTTCTTATTTGAGTTCCCCATAAATATTTTCAGTTGAGTTCCCCGTAAAACATTTCCAGTTGAGCTCTAGGTAAAACATTTTCGGCCGCCCCAGCAACTGATTTACCGTTTCAGCTTCTTGAGCGGCGCAGAATTCTGTCAGGGTCGGAACCTCAGATCCATGCTACAATACGCCATCATTAGTTAGTATGCCGACCGACATGCTCTGCTGTGTCCGGCAGACCAGCTCGTGTTCAGACCCTCATTACGGTCTCTACATAGCAATTGGTAACCGATAGCCCCGCTCATCGGCAGTCCCTCGCCGACTTGAAAAACCAATCGGCCGGATTTTTTTTCCATTTCGCTCAATTGTTTACTGCTTATTCTGATATTACGGAAATAATGAGTTTTTTATTGTACTGGCCTCATTGTTTAGTTATTCATTGCTACATTTCTTTACGAGATCCTTAGGTCCAAGTTGTGAGAGTGTGTTCTATTTTATTATTATGTTTTTTGCTTACATCTTGATCTGTTTTTATCACGTATAGTTTTTTCCTCTTTACTAAATATCGCTTCTTAATGTTATGCTATCCATATCTTTGTTTCTTAGTTCATCTGTGTGCGGTTTGCTTGTTGAGAGTTTACACACAGATACCGGTGAGGTAACATTAACTACAAATTTTTAATTGAGATGCTTTGTTTAGAATAACCAAATATTTTAGTTATTAGGCTGTGCTTAAATCGAAAAAAATGGTAAGTTGATTGTACATTTTGTTTACCATTACTAGGTGTCTTAGGTAATAATGACCGCATATTAATATCATTTACCAAATGCTATTTCGTAATTAGTTAGAATAACCAAATCCAGTCAAGTACCAAACTCTTTTAGTAAATTTCACCATAAAATTTGGTAATATAACCAAAATACTTAACTACTTCAATTGGTAATATCAACAAAAAATTTAATTAATTGACAGCCAAACCAATAGTTTAGTTATCTCAACTAAATTTTCGTTCATACACCCAAACCGGTTTCTGTGTGTGAGAATGGTATTTTGCAGTCCTTTACGGAAGTGAGACTTAACTGAATATCAGTTACAAAATCAAATTTCTATATCAAGGCCACCATACATACGTAGGTACGTGTTCCGTACATGTGCAGCAGGATGCTAAGAAGAGAGCGCCTTTTTTTTTTTTGTCAGGATAGCCAATCAGTGGATAAACCCTTTCCTGGAGCGAACTTTTGTTTTCCATTTTATTATTTTTCTTTTGCCCCAGTATGAGGAAAATATTCCCAAATTCCTTTCGGCAAAGGCAGAGAATTAATAAAGACGAGGAGCGGGCTTTTCTTCGGTGCGTTTTCGCGGAAATAAAGACCCCGCGAAGGAATAAAGGCCCGGCTTATAAGCCGTCGAGACACACGGGAGCCCAGGGTGGCGGCTCTGCATTTCTTGACATTGCGACACCATCGCGTGTTGCTGCCAATGTGTGGATGCTGCGGGCTTGAGGCCGAGGCCACATATTCATTTGCCCGAGTTACTGGAAGCGACGATATAGGCAGCGCAGTTCACTTACTATAGTAGTCATATCAGACAATGGAGCTTGCACTTGCAGAACTGTGACGTCACACGAAAGTGTTTCAGCCAATAGCATCACTCCTTCTGCAGCGGGGCATCCTGGGTAATCCCTAGACCGAGGCATCTTGGGTAATTTCCACTACTTTATAACCTGTTGTAATACAAAGTATTCTTGGTGAATGAAAATCGTCTAATTTTCTCTTTTTGAACTCATGCGAATCATTTTATTCCGCACTAAGCATTCGCTTCAACTTAAGCAAACATTTTCCGATAATTTCCTCAGTTCTTTTTATGGCGCTGGAAATCAAGACGCAATACCCTGAAAGCAACAGCGTCGCTTCTTCGTAAGCAACTTTTCGAACAATGCTAGTTCTATGAGAAACCAACGTTATAGTTGGTCCTCATTTCATCCGTTTTTGGAGGTATAGAACTGTAAGTAACGTGCCATAATGAAAATTGTGGGTATTAGAGGGCTGTGAGGTATGTGTTTAGTGTATACGTATGTGTGCTATTTTTATATCTGTCCGTGGTGTATGTCTGCGTGTCTAATATCTGTAAGGATTATGAAATAGGTGTGTGTATAACAGGTACCAGGCAACCTAGAATGCCCTTATGGTTTACTGTTCGATAATTACCTCCGCCGAGGAGGTAATGGTTTTGTCGTGTTTGTTTGTCTGTCTATTTGTTGGTCTGTCACCAAGATTACTCAAAAAGTTATGAACCGATCCTTACGAAATTTGCAGGGATTGTTAGGCATGCTAACAGTAACAGATGATTTAACTTTTGGTGAAAATCCGTTCATCTGTCTTTTTGTTTGTCTGTCTGCCATTTTTTCTTTAGGCCATAACTTGAAAAGTATTGGATAGATTTTCATGAAATTTATATGAGTTGTTAGGTATAATAAAAAGAGTTAATAACCAAATTTTTTGAATGATCTGTTTGTTCGTTCGTCACTGTTTTTAATTTTATGCTTGTTAGCACAATAACTCAAAAAATTATTAATGGATCTTTATGAAATTTATATGAGTTGTTAGTAATGTTAAAGGACATAAATGATTAAAACTTAGTGATGATCACTGTGTCTGTTTGTGTGTTTGACTTATGTTTGTCATAATGTTTGTTAGCAACATAGCTCAAAAAGTTATGAGCGGATCTTCGTAAATATTACAGGAATTGTTAATACTGTCAAAAGGTATAAATCATTTGATTTTGGTGTTGATACAACGAAAATAATAGTTTCAGAACCAGTTTGAGTTTTCCGTTACCGTTGCCTTGCTTGGCGGAGGTGTGCGCTCTTCGAGTGCTCTCTAGTTCACTATAAAAACAGCACAAACTTTCTTGGTTACCTTATATATATACTGCAGTTGTAGCTGTGTATGAGTGCGTGTAGTGTTTGTGAGATTACAGGTTTGTGCAGCCAGCTGCTTTGCAAGAATCCTCCCTGGCACCCCTCATCAGAGTTGCTGCATCAGCAATTCAGCCTCTTCGCTTCAAGAAAATTCACTCGAATTTTTTGCTTGGTGCAGACGTGGAGGAATTCATTAAGAGTGGCATCCGTTTGATTTGGCCGGGGTCAAATTTTAGGCAAAGTTCCTGCACGGTTTGCTGTTTGATGAGCAAACTCTGCATATGCATGAGGGTGCTGCGCCGCCTGCCTACTCTGCTCCACTCTTGCGCCTTCTAAAGATTCGTTTCAGCCTTCGATTTGTTTTGCTCGTGTTGAGTTTTTCAGTTTCTTGGAAATATTCGCTGGCGCTGGGCGTGCTGAGATGGAATGAAAGAAGGACGTGGACGTTTCTGGGTACTACGTTCAGTCATAGATACATATATTAAGATAGTCGAATAAGAGCTTTGTGCACATATTGGGTGAATTTTTAGTGTCCTAAAACGACTTAAGTTTCCTCTGCAGTCCAGATTTTAAATCAAATAATATTTTTTTTTGCTAAACAGAACAATTTCCATAAGGGAGTCTGTCAGCGGTAGCACTGGAGATTTTCATGAAAAAGAGCTAACAGAATATATATACGATTACTTACTTTACTCTAGCTAGTAGCGGTAGCTATAACTGTAGGTCCTAACACACATATTCTGTTACACAACGTTTGCAGGCTGCCATAACAATATGAATAGTTACGCCTAAGAATTCCCAGCTGGTTACGGCAAAATTCACCGAACAAACTTGCAGTGCCAACGCTACGGCGCGATAACGTTACGGTTCCAACCCAAATGGATACGTAGTGAGGCAGGACACACACGTATGTCTACATGCAAGTTACCCTTGCTCGTCTCCCTCTACTTCACGGAGCTGTTCGGCTCTTGCTCTTCCTTAGCTTTTTGTGGGACTACTGTAACTTCGATTTGAGTAGAGAACCGTGTAATTAAATGCCTACTATTACAAACATGTGTCGTGAAACATGAACTAAACTGCAGAGCACCTGGGAATAAACCGTCAGTTCAGAAAGGTTCATTCCTTCGTCCAACGTTAACATCTTTAAACAACGTAAAGTACATTTGGCGGTAACTTTGTGAAATGTGAGGCACCATGACTGGCCCGCTAAAATCGAGTTAAAGTAACCCCACAACTTTGCCTTGCTCCGTACTTTAGGCATGCGCGCTGACTTCATCTTTGCCGATTTTTGGGTGTTGTCACTAATTCGATTACCCCTGACTCTTCCGAAAATTCAGTCCTATGCATAAAATGGAGTTATAAAGGTAAAGTCAGCTTTGACTCCACCCTCCCCTGGGAAATCCACTCGCAGGGGAGGGAGTACGTGCGGCAGACACTGGCCCAGAGGAGTAAGTGCAGCTGCAGCCGATGACTGGTCGCTAAGGACTATGGCGCCGAACGACCAGCCACCCCTCTACCCTAGGGCAGGTGCCCCCACGATAGCTATACGCTGATTGAGCGCGCCGAGTGCCTTGAGAAAGACTGCGCCTGGTGTGGGGATCGAAGTTAGAGTTTTTGGAAACCACTCGATAATCGTGGTTGCACGGTCGCCTCCGTGATTGAAGTGTTTCCTCAGATATCGTAGGCATGATCGACTGTGACATAACGGCAATAACTCGTAGACGATCGGAAGGTGAGTCGCGGCTGCTCTCTGAGAATGGGCCTGTTAGTCCGTCTACTGCCACCTATCTAATGGAATATAATTGATGTGTAGTTCTCCATCCTTGTACTTTAGCCGTAAATTACCATGATTCTCGTTCAACATCTTCCGAATCGGAAGCGTGACGTGGGTATCAAAGAATACTGTACATGTCGTCAACAGGGGGTACTTTCCCATTTATGTCATTGAGACTCGTGGGAGAATCATTCGGAGTCCCTGTGGTTGAGTGGTTACTGAAGCTGAGATGCTCATCATCTGGAGATCAAACGTTCTGATCCCAAGCCAGGGAGGAAAATCTTGATATTTTTCTCCATGCTACCCACGGTAGCAACGGACGTTGCGTGCTGCACAGTTGTGTTGAGGGTCCCGAAAACGATTTCCAGGCCAGCAACGGTCAGAAATCTCTCACGCCGCTCGTCGCCCGGAATCAGCGAATTGCTAGGTGCGCATAGCTATCGTGGGGGTACTTACCTTAGGGTAGGGGGTGGCGGGTCGTTCAACCTTCCATTTCGGCGCCATAGTTCTTAGCGATCCGTCGTGTCGGCTGCAGCTGTGGATACTCCTCTGGGGTCTGCTTGGCTATATCTGCTGCACGAGCCAGTGCATGTGGGTTTCCCGGTGGAGGGTGCAATCAAATTGACTTTAGATTTAAATGCAGTGTCAGCGTCGCTGCCATTCGCATAGCCACTGAGGAGGGGGGACACTGGCTTAACGGTCAGGGTGGGGGCGTGTGCCGTTCTCACGATCGGGCCTTCCGGCTATAATGTCATAACTCGGACAATATGCGGTCAGCTGCAGCCGTTGGTACACTCTCCGCTAGCCCCAATGGGGATTTTCTGCAGTGGAAATTGTGGTATGTGTCTTTCCTAGTTTGAATATGTGGTGAAGAGTAAAGATGATTTTCCCTTTCCTTTACGAGACATTTCTCATTGCTTATGATGATCTTCCCATAGTCCTGAAGGACTCGCTTGTTGAGACAAAGGTTCCTTTATGCACTGGAAATTCTAAAGCTGGAACTAACCTAACATTCGAGCAACTTGAATTCTTTGGTCCCTTAAATTGGAGCATATTCTCTTCATGTATGATTTTGAAACCCCATGAACGCTATATATTTCCTTTGGACAATCTCCGCGCCGAAATACGTAACTAAATAAATATTGCCCTGCACAATTTCATTTCCTCCTGAAAACTCTGACCGTCAGCGCCCATTTGCAGTAAATGCTGCTTTTATCTTAATTAAGATTGCCATCAGCCGCCGGACGCATTAAAGGTTCGCGTTAACTTATTCCTTGTAAGTCCCAGGACGCAATTTAACTTTGAACAACTGCAGCTCAGATCTTCGCGAGATACCAAACGCTTTTGACGCTTCTTACTGCCTTGGTTTTGCTCAGAGGTGTGCCGTGCACGCGACGTCTTAGGGACCGACATTGTGTACGGGGCACTGCTGCGACAAAAATTAACCATTGTGTGACCTTTGTTAACTATAAATGGAGCTTGTGTACTAAATTTAGGTGATTATCAAAGATACATAATTATCACCTGCGAATGAAGTCGCTATATCTTTACACTCAAAAGCTGGCAGAAGGAATTGAGCTATCGTCACAGTCTCTTGCAAGCAGTCAGATAAGTTGACCTAGATGTAAAAAATGACAAAACTGCTGGCTCAGCACCTTCAGTCTCAGCCCCTATCGTGGGTGCGAAGTGTGCCAGTTTTATAAGTGTGTTCGTTAGTTTTGCGATGTCAAGAAGACTAACTAGCCTCATTAAATAACATCATAAAAATCATTTACTCTTGCTCGTTGTTCTATACTCTGAAAGAAATATCTTTCCTGCTTCCATCGTTGATCATTTACTCAATTTGCATATCATGGAGATCAGTGAAAAATATCTTTTGTTGTGGCACCATTGTGATATAAGTATAGATATGTATATGCATGCTATTGTTAGGATGTAAAGAGATACTTTATGCTTCTGTTAAGAGGTACCTACCTTATGTATGCTTCTATTAAAAAACCAGAGTTCAAAAATATGGTCAAACAACGACATAGGGCCCATTGAGCGAATGAATTTCTCCGGTCTAATGCTTAAGAAAGGAATGGAAAATCAAGCAAGCTATAAGCGCTCGTTTCCCCTGTATAATAAGACACAGCGAGTTACTTGGTTGTTAGCTTGCTTGTTTGATTGATCACAGCATCCCGATCTGAAGCATTAGATACTAAAATCTTCATCTGCTAACGGTAAAAGGAACCGCTATCCTACCAAATCTTTTAAATCTCAGCACTGAATGCTACAGGAATACTCACAAGTGGTAGCATAGACACTAAATTATACTTCCTTCCCACTGTGAATAGTTCTTTCTCTGACCTCAGGATACCCAGATTTATTAAGACTAGGTAGCGAAGGAAAAGGGAAAAGATATTCCTGAGAAGAGTATCACGAAGTAGAGTGGAAGAAATGGAGGATTCTTTAATTTTTTTACCATCATTTAATGATGGCGCGGGCCACTAGTTATAGGTGTTGGATAATTTATGAAACAAAAATTGTACACTTTTGGGGATATGTGTTCGGTGTGTGGGAATATGTTGGCAATGCATTGTATTTTATGTCAGAATTCAATACCTGGTATTGCAAAACTGCAACAGAGAGAAGCGACCCAGGCTTTACCAGAATGCACTGATTTGCTATTAGAATTCGCGGCCGTCCCAGAAGCTGAAGATTGTCAATCAGCTGCTCGGGCGGCCGAGGATTCTATTAGGATTAGCTGCTAGTGATAGGTCGAATATCCGTATCCGCGGAACATCCGCACCGTTTTTGACATCCGCATCTACATTGCTAATATTGTAACATTCGCATCCGCGGACGTCAGAACTGTAAAATCCGCTGAAGATCCGCAGCAAAAGAGTGGCGGATGTGCAAGTTTATCACTGTACGCTAAACTCATCCATAGTGCAGAAAACTGCAGATTCTCATTTGGATTGAAATGTGTGCAAGCGCTGTCCCGGTCAACAAAGCACCATCTAAGTTTTCTTCCCAAGTGTTCTACAAACTGCCGTCGTGAGAGGGTGTGTGTGTGTTTGTAGGGGGATGAAAATCCGCATCCGCGGAACATCCGCTCCTCTTTTGAACACCTACATCTGCATCCGCGGATGTCGAGATGGTGACATCCGCAATTGCATCCGCGGATGTGAGACCGCTTAAAGATCCGCATCCGCGGATGTCCAAAAAATGGCATCTGACCCATCACTCTTAGCTTCTAATAGATTTGAGCATCACTGCTGCCGCGCACGAGTTGATATGTGGACGTACTTATTGATAACCTCCTCTTTGCTGGTGTGAATGACGTTATTTGTGCACGTCGAGGAGGTATACTTTTATAGTGCAATTTCTGCATCTTGTGTAGTATTTCTATGTCACGTCAGTGCAGCTTTCCAGCTTTTCAACTATGTAAGCAGCATTCCCATGCCCCATTCAACTTTTCAGTGTCACGTTAGACCGCATTTTATCGTTCCTCAGAGGATCATTCCTATGTCAAACTCAAGTTTCCAGTGTCACGTCAGACCGCCGTTTTGCCATTCCTTAGACCAGCATTCCTATGCCAAACTCAAGTTTCCAGTGTCGCGTCAGACCGCCGTTTGCCATTCCTAAGAGCAGCATTCCTATGCCCAACTCAACTTTCCAGTGTCACGTCAGACCGCCGTTTGCCATTCCTTAGAGCATCATTCCCATGCCCAACTCAAGTTTCCAGTGTCACGTCAGACCGCCGTTTGCCATTCCTTAGAGCATCATTCCCATGCCCAACTCA
>LQNS02278169.1:7127543-7150029 GCA_001587735.2 Parhyale hawaiensis | reverse complement strand
CGATTCTTTGATGGCAAAGTTGCGAAGTTATCCTAAAGTATTCTCTTGCGAGGCGCCGCCAGCACTTACGGCCGCTGCCTAACGTCGTCGGTGGGGCGCGCAACTGATGAAATTTTGGCTCGTGTGGTCGTGAGGAAGAGCTCTCCATGACTCATTATAGGTCCTGACTCCTGTAATATCAAATGTTCGGGAACCTCATAGAGCCTGCTGCGCCTTGTGCGCTGCTCGCTTCGTCCTTATGCCGGGACTACAGTATGCAATCGCACGCTCAACTGACGAGCGAATGTACAGCTTGCGCGTCATTCATGTTACCGACTTCGCTGGGTTATCATGATGACGTGTGAGCTGAACGTCCACTTATAAGTCCTCCAGTAAACTCCTTCCACACCGTGTGATATTCCGAGTCATCTGATGTGTTGTAACATGTTTTGGGGTGTGGCTTTAATGAACGCAGAGTCAAGTATTGATTCAACAATAAAGATTGATGATAAAACACTAGTAGTGCCGCCTAGTTTACCTGAAGTTTAGACTATTTGTTAAGTTCAAAGATAAGGTTGGAAAATTCGGCAACCCAGAAAATTTGACGTCCGGCATTATTCTCCATCGATCTTAAATTCGCCGAGCCATAGGGATTCTCTACTTTTAATGAAAGATGAAAGGTAGAGTTCACTCGTAATGAATTTCCTTGTGTTTGTATCCAGAAATTAATATCCACTGCATATCTCTTGTTCATTTTGGAACGTTTACTAGCAGTGCCTTCTGGTGAAAGTTTATGTACCACGCGTCAGTCGAATAGTGGCTAAATGTCGCTTAATATAATTGTTACCCAAGATGTTTGCGTTGGGTTTGAATCGTGAGTTGTCGAAATGTTAGCGAGCATACTTTGTTACCAAGACTGTGTTTAAATTGCGTATATATTAGTTGCACAATACGCGTTGACTATTTTTTTTTTATTATTTATTTTTTTTGCGATTCCTGACAACTTTTTCTGCATACAAAATGTTGCTTAATGCCATTTTAAGCTGCCACGCCTACCCTGTGTTTCGATAACGTTATTCGACACGTTTTTATACTGCATCGCTTACGGTACGCTGTGTGTGCGCACGCGCTTCCGAAACGCTCTGTACGGCGATGGTGCTACTGCAAATGAGAACAGCTTGATTTCGAATGGAGCGAATCCGTGTCGCAAGGGCGTCCCGGGATTTGCTTGCTGTCAAGTGTGAACGACTTGTTTGCGATCGTTGCTGCTGAAAAACGGCGCTATTGCTGTCTGCTGGCCCTCTCCAATGACGTCCGTAGAGGAACATTCTCGTCTTGCTGGAAAAAAATGACATTGGATTTTTCAGTTTCCATGGGTCGTTCAAATGAGCGAGGAATTGCTCTTGTGCTGGAGTGCATGTTTCTTTCTACTACACGGGAGTAGATGATTCCTTGTGTCTGCCCTCACCAGCAAATATTGTCCTGCTGTTATTTATGCCTTCTGTACTTCTGTTATTTTCGTCCTCAGTCGTCAAATGTTTTCGCTGCTTTATCCTCAGTGACCAGATATGGCAGTGATATTATCTAGGTCTGATACAGCCAGATATATTTATTTTGTTTTTGTCATGTAAACCCTCAGGGCTAAATATGGTCGTAATATGAATTTTGAACTCCTTTTTTTATGTGCTCTACGTTAGCTACCTTGCGATATGAGTTGGATAGGAATTTTAAGCCCATCCATTGGTACATTTGTAGACGTTCGCGAACTGATTTAGCTAATATCTTTTCTCTCTGCATGTTCAATATTTGCTATTTGAGCTGCTAAATTTACATGATGATGCTTTACTCAAAGTATGGTAGGCCTATATGTGAGCTTCTTATGGCATTGATGATTAAGTTCTTGATGAAAATTATACCATTTATAGTTGCTAGACTCTTTGCCAGGCAAGATATTATTATCTTGCAGTTCTGTCCCTACAAGCTGTCATTCTTGAAGCTGAGTTTTCAACCGCCCCGTGCAGAGGAGTTAAGCAAGAGTCATTGGCAAATCTCTGCTGGAACAAATTGATCTTACTTTCTTTTTAATTTTATTTTTAGTGAGGGGAACATGCTGTATTGCGCCAATATCTGCTGGTATAGGCTGAGTGCATTCATGTGTTTTCCCTTTGTGTGGCCTCTCTTATGTGACTTTGGGCCCTTGACCAGCGCCATAATATTGTTCACTATTTACCTTTAGGATCCTTTTTGAACCTTTTATTTTCTTAATAAAAGCTATTATTATGATTATTATTTGTATCGAAGGTACTGCACGGCCGCTTCTTTGGCTGCTACAGAACAGACGTGCAGTAATATGGATAGAAGAATTTACTGTATATTTTGAAGTGAATTATCTAATGAATAGCATTTTGCAGTAAAAGATAACTGTAATATCTTAAACCAAGACTAGAGTAACTAGAGCATCCTGAGAGCGCGTACCTCCGCCAAGCAAAGCGTCGTTAAGGAAAAATTCGCATTGGTTCTGAAACTGATTCCTTTTTATCGGGACCAAAATATGGTCATTTGTGTCCTTTGTCAGGAATGACAGCTTCGGTAATTTTCCTGAAGATCCGGCCATAACTTTGCGAGTAATGTTGCTGACAAACATTAACCAAGTACACAAACAAACCAGCCGATCATCACTAAAATTTGATCATTTCTTTTTTTTTGGCATTTCTAACAATTCCTGTAAATTATATGAAGATCCTTTTATACCTTTATTTAGTTATTTTGCTAACAAGCATAAAATCAAACACATAGACGAACAAATGAGCCGCAAAAATTTGACCATTACTCTTCGTGAAATACCTAACAACTCTTGTGAATTTCATGAAATTCCTTCCTTAAATTTTACAGTTATGGTATTAAGAAAAAGAGACAGACAAACAAATTAACGGATCTTCACCAAAAAGTTAATTATTTGCTACTCTTAACATGACTAACAATCCCAGTAAATTTTATAATGATAATTTAGTTTCTTTTTTGAGTTATCATGGTGACAGACAATCAACCAAACTCGACAAACATACAACCTTCTCGGCGGAGGTAGTAAAATCTGTACATTGATATGTATTATTAAATGTTAAACATATATATGTGTGTGTTTAAAGTGTCCACGTCCCCGCCATAGCTACGTAACAAGTTTTATTGGTTGGTCATGGACTAGTTTATTTTCACGATAATATTAATTGCAGATAGAATATGAATAATAAAAGACTTATGATATGCTCTTTTCTATCTGAGCAATATACTCTCATGTACCTGCAGTTATAGAAAAGCTTCCTGCTATTAATAATGCTTCTTAATATTAATTTTCAAGCTCAAGGACCTAAATTAAACGACTTAAACTTAAAGTTTAATTACATTCAAGGAACTTCTATACATTCCAGGATTACCGTTCTGGTGCGAATAGGTTTTTTCCAAGAAAATTTTGATGTGATGTCCGTGAAATTTAAGGAGTAAGTTTTATCGCACCGGATGCATTGGCATAGGCAAATTAAGTTCCGTAGGAATATAAGATTCATAATAGTATTTATTCTATAGGATAGGCGACATGTTCATTTTTTGTCACCCTAGTATTGGCTAGGTTAAGCGAGGTAAGGCTCGCTTAAATGAGCGAAAAAAATTGTTGCATGAAACCATTTCGACTAAAGCTTCTATGTCAGTATAATATGGACCCTTAGATGCTCTCTACTTACGAAGGAAGTAAGGGAGAATACCACGAAATGCATGATGACAGGTAAGAAGCAGAGGAAAGTGAAGCATGGTACTCGAAAAAACTCTCACTGATGCCTACATCAATGTTCAAGAGCTATTAATGATTATTGCGACTCATATTGCACGGTGAAAATAGTCATAAGCGTCGTCTATTTTCTCTGCCGTGACGTGTGTCTCTTTTGAAATGTCTTCGCATAGGTTAGATCTTTTTATTTTTATTTTCTGCTTCCCATTGTAGCATGTCTCCTTAGTCTGCCTTGTATTATTTGTTCTACAGCTATACGGGAACTAGTAAAAGTTATCTATGCAGCCTTTAGTATTAAAGTTGTCCCTCAACTTGAATTCTGTGAACTCACCGGTTTCACAATCTTACTGCCATGACGTACATAGTTTCCTGCAGACTTTTGTGCCCCACATGGAGTCTAATTCCTGGCCGCCCCTAACTTTTGCTTCTGCTTCCGTGTATTTTGTCACCGCTTTCAGAAAGTTTCGGCTTGTTTGCGCATTCTTTGCACTTTTCTTTCAGGACAACTTCCATGCCCTGAGCTCTGTGTTGTGCTCTGGATGTCGCCGCCGCTTGACATGTGTAGTTTATCGAAGTCGTTTTGCTTAACCCTGTAAAACGACTTCTCTTTCACAACATCTTAATGACGGTAACAGTTAACCCTTTACTGGGCAAGTAACCAATACATGGTTTCTCATAAGTACTGCATTATGGAAGTAACCATGTATTGGTTACTTGCCCAGTAAAGGGTTAACTGTTACCGTCATCAAGATGTTGTGAAAGGAAAGTCGTTTATTGGTTGTTTGTGGTAACAGACATGCGAATTTCATGTTTGCAGGAATTATAGTAGTTGAGTAGGTATAATCTCTCACCCTACACTCATATCGGTAGTGAAAGTATTAGGCTCGAAAATGATCAAGCTGTAATGATTTTCCGTAATCGTTCGGTTTTGTTTCGTTGAACTTTAATTTTCGCTGGGAATTTCACTCCGCATGCTTCGCAGTCTGGTCGACAATGGGTCGTAGAGTAATTAGGATGCCAGGTTGTAGTCTAAAGCCGAAGGCTCGTCAAGATCTCTACTAACGAGGCCGCTTTCCCTGCTGTGGAGGTATCGGAGTTTGGCTACCCGTTCTACTCTCGAGTCTACACCAGATATGACTTCACTTTAGCAGAAACTCTCCACAGGCTGAATTTGAATCTGCTGTTACAAAGTGAGGCCTAGACTGACGTTTCCCAAAACTAGAACGCCTCGGTGGCGTAAGACCATCACCCGCGGTAAGGAGCAAATTCAACAAAGTCGTTCTCGATGAACGAGGCTAGGGCACAGCCGCATTCTATTCATGGATTATCTTTTCAATTATAAAATAGGAAAAAATAGAACGCCCCGTTGTCCAGACGATCTGCCGCGGTGGAGGCAAATTCGCTGCGGTGGAGAAATTCAACGCCGTCATTTTTTATGGCAAGTTAGGTCTAGTTTTTTGGTATGGGTGACATCTTGGTCAACCCACCAAACTCCCTACAAAAAAAAAAAATTATGAAGATTGCTCAACTCTTTCGATCACCTATTGGGGGGACTGATACCTACAAATATATATACCTAAATCTTCAGTGAAAACATTATCACCTCTCTCACTTTGTTTGCTGGTGATAAACACCGCAGACCATGCGCAAGTATATAATTTTCCCCCTAATATTAGGTAGGGCCTTCTGATTAAATGACCGATTTCACGAGTCGTCATCTGCGAATGAAAATCTCTTAAAAGAAACTCCAAAAATGTTTTAATTGGTCGCAGTACATCTCTGAAGCCTCCATGGATCAACGCGATTACTTTTGACCGCGTTGATTTGAGTGGAAAATCCACAAATTCAATTGACCGATTGGTGCAAAAATAACATAATTTGCTCAACATTGCGCGTCAATAATTTTGTTGTTTTTGTAGATATTTCAATCATAAAAACTGAGTGAGTAACGTTTAGTACTCGGGCTCGTACGCCATGTAATTCAGGAGGACCATAGAAAGCCTCGGTATCTCGTAATACTAGCATTGTGTGACAACGTATGGGCAATGCACTGGTACTGATGTACAATACAGAGTAATATATATTAAAGGTGCTCTTCTATATGCATTTCCGCGCTTACAAAATCTGTACCGAAGTTCCATTGGGCATACTTGTATTCATTGTTCTACCGTCCTTCTTTCATGAGAAAGCGACGGTGTGCGTGTCGGTTGTAAGCAACAACCATTTACTAATAAATAGGTAGAATGGTGTGGGTGGCAGTGCTTCCCGGCGAACTAACCATAAGCTCTGTGACAACCCCTGATTTCCTAACTGTGGGCGGAAGCAACATCATCCTAGTCATAAGCGAGCAACATGATTAGATTACACTCTGGAGTGTTAATTATATCTGGTCTCTACTACTGCTACGAGCATTTATTGAGCAGCTATATCCTCATTACTTCTTGCTTATTCTCCTATATGATATGTAACATAGATGAAAGTAGAGAAGTGATACTTAGCTATCCTTCACTTCACCACTAGTCTAGCTACTTATATATCAGGGAATGCTACAGTATCACAGGTGAATGATATTATCGCTACATGTTAGAAAATACACTCGCGGTGATATTGACTGTTTTATCTACTTTACTACCTCTCCCACGGCGTCTGGAGCAGTAGCGAGGTATCTCCAGCGAATTACAGATTACTTTACCTAACAGTAAAACTCTAAAAGTAGCTTCTGCTTTTTGCATGAATTTGATCGAAAGTGAGCTTCGTAATTCAAACATTCACCATATTTCGTCTGCTCTTTACATTGAAGATGCAATGTGAAATTGAGCATTACTACCTTAATTGATAATTTGTTATAGTTTAAAATCAATTTTATTGTTTCTCCAGCTTTATATTCTTATCTGAAACGCATTGGAAACTCATTTTAGTGCACTGAAGTAATAGCATTCTGTCTCTATTGTTGACAGTATTGTTTAATGTGAAAAGCTGCGTGACTGAAAAATATATCAGTGTAAATTTTCTAAGTCATTCATCACCTAACGTGACCTGCGCCGTGACAACGAGAAAATCCTTGCTTGTGGCCGAGACACATTTTTCCATTTACAGTATGTGTAGTTTGTAGTACGCATTGATTGGTAACAACGACCACATATCCGCCGTAAATGTGAAACGTGCCTTAGCAGTGCAGCCATTTACGTCATTTTTTCTTGTAGTTAAGCGGACTTTCGTTTTCATTGCATTAAAGTATCAAGTTTCACTTCAATCTGATGCTAGCTGAAGAGCTAGCATCAAGAGAGATTCTGGGGCTTCTCTAATTTGGGGTTTTGTTCAATGCTGCGCATGTTCTAAATAACTTTGCCAACAGCCATCTTGTTCTATTATAAAATGCTAAATTGAAGCTAGCAGTCAATCAGTTCCAAATCAGTGACTAGATTTAGTATTATAATTTCAATCCTGTTCAATTATAACCTAACTGTCGCAAATACAGCTTTCGAAATTCATTTGTCAGTTGCTATATAATGAAACTAGCTGTTTGATTGAATATTTAACTTTGCTCCATGTTAGAAGTAATCACGTTTCACTATTTGAAGCATAATCACCTGCCACTTGATTAATTCTTAATCCTAATCTTTGTCTATGATTGCAGTATGAGCGCATCTACTGCTGGCGGGATTTGTAATCATTAGCTCTTGAATTAATCATGTATCGTGTTGTCTGCAATAATCTTCAAGAGATTTGCGCAGGTGCGTTGGCGCACTTGTTATCGGCATCTTCCCCTCTCGCTTTAATCTTTATTGTAATAAATCCCTCTCAAGTTTTTAATCTCTTGTTCTCCTGCGCAGTGACGCACCGTAGGTATGTATTGCTGAGGGACACACAACTCCCTTGTCTTATTTTATTGTTTTAATTGACCCTGTGGGGGGACTTTGCTTCGACTTCTACCCTGCGTTTGATGTTGTTGCTGCAACTTGGCGTTGTCGCGTGCGTCTCGCGCTGCTGCAACTTGACGTTGTCGCGTGCGTCTCGCGCTGCTGCAACTTGGCGATGTCGCGTACGTCTCGCGCTGCTGCAACTTGGCGTTGTCGCTTGAGTCTCGCGCTGCTGCAACTTGGCGATGTCGCGTGCGTTTCGCGCTGCTGCAACTTGACGTTCTCGCGTGCGTCTCGCGCTGCTGCAACTTGGCGATGTCGCGTGCGTCTCGCGCTGCTGCAACTTGACGTTCTATGTACTACAGCGCTGTCTCGCCTCACTGCGAGTAGAGCTTCGTGTATTTGAAACAGGTTTTGTGCGCAATTGCGAAGCGAGCGCGAGGATGTATGGAAGTCGGTGTCTGTCTACCTATTTGTCCGCGCCCCACAGGCAGTGTCTCTTCGGGCACGCTTGAGGTTATGCTGTGCCGCTGTGTGATAGCCATTTTTGCTTTTCTTCCTCTGCTTTTCCCGTTCGCTCTTTTCATGGAGGGAGTTTTCGTTTGCCTTTGCTTACTTCATGTCTGTTCTTTCTTCCTCCCTTCATGTTGTAACGAAGTTTGTGTGTGGGAGGGCTTGCAGTAGGAATGTTGCCGCAGTAATGATACTTGAAACGTGCTTAGTATAAAATGTGTTATGCTTGAGTTATCTGGAATCTATAGATCTTAGTGTAGAGTGCTTGATGACTTGAATGCCTGTTGTTCGCATTCATTAATTCTGGCATTGCACTTAACGCGGAGCTTTGACGTTAACTGAGACCCAATTAAAATGCAGTCTGGTAGAAACGTTAGCATTATGCATATTTTATCTGCATTGCTTAGAATCAATTGTTTGGGACATTCTTGTGCAAAACTCAATTGCTGGCAAATTGATGGATGGATGAACCCAGTGCAACTATTGCTGGTCGTTACGCTGGAGATTCTTTTCTTAAATCTATTTCGAAGCACTGTAACAACGTGAGAAAATTGTGTGGCGCTAAGCGCCATGTGCAGCATAGTTTCTCTACTGTACTGTGCTGGCCTCTCAGCGCTGCACAGTCCCCCTACTCTACTATGCAGGCCTCTCAGTGCTGCACAGTCCCTTTACTCTACTATGTCGGCCTCTCAGTTCTGCACAGTCCCTTACTCTTCTATGCTGGCCTCTCAGTGCAACACAGTCCCTCTACTATGCAGGCTTCTCAGGCAGCACAGTCCCTCTACTATGCAGGCCTCTCAGGCATCACAGTCCCTCTACTATGCAGGCCTCTCAGCGCTGCACAGTCCCTCTACTCCGCCATGCAAGACAGTCCTCCCCCCCACTCAGGGGCTGAACTATTGCCTCTCGGCCCCCTTAAGTGGACTCGTGCGCTTCCTCTCTGGAGTTGCCGACCTCATCGAATTGGCTTCACTCGCTCGCTGACTTTGACCCTCCATTTAGGCCTGGGCTGTGGGCTCCTCTAACTCAGGAAGACCCAATTTTGTAATCGTGCGGATGGTGTTTGAGGGTTTCTATTAACCCGCCCCTGTCACTGCATAGCCTCATTTCCCATTTTGCTCATTTTTGTTTACCATACGCAGTCTATTTATAGTCCGCTTCCATGTAATTTTTTTTATTTTTTACTATTATGCGGCGCGAAGTGCCTGTCAGTGGTTTGCTCGCTTCTATCTATGTTGCTTAATTTTGGTCCAACTCCAGGTAAAGCTTAAGTACGTCGCTGTTATCCATCAAATACAGTCGTGGCTGCGCTTTTCAAGCTCTTCCTTATCAATATACTTTTATTTATTTTCGGAAACTCACTTTTCGCGCCGCTTTTCGTTTTAGCGCCTACATAGGTTTAGTAAATATTTTTTTTTTTGCCGCTGTACCTGTTCTTACTTATTTTCATTTCCATGCTGGACGTACTAATATGCATCCCCGTTCTTGCTTTCCCTCTTCGTAACACAAGGAACACTGCGGGAAGGGAGGCTAAGAACTGCAAATATCATGTGTAATAAAAAAGACTGTAATAATTTGATTTTCGCTCGATACGATGTATTTACACCAACGCTTTGACCAGCTCTGTGCTTATATTCATTAGCTATTATTATTATAATTTTTTTTTTCATGCATTAATAACTTTGGCAGCAAAAGCTCCTACCAGCTAATCCCATTCAGCCGAGGGCGTGCTCGTGAGCTCACTCAGCCCCGGGTGTTTACATTACGCCTCTGCCTTCATATTCTTTATTGTTGCTCTACAGCCTCGCTGCATTTTGCAGATATCGTATACACAGCGCCGCCCCGAGCCGTTGCTTTGCTCTCTACCTACATTGGTGTCTGGTCCGCAGCCCCTCTGCTTGCATTCCATGATTTGCTCCACCGTTGTATGTCCCTGCCTTCTACTCTGTGAAGTGTTGTTTGCTGCCTCTAAGGAGGCTTTAGTTAATGACTAATTTAATTTTGGGTGCCGTGCCCTTCATGGAACATGGGATAAATATCAGCAGGGTTAATTTAGTAGGGAGGAGTGGCTATGTTGTGTTATTGGTGTTCACGCTCGAGTGGTATTAACAAATCATCTTATTTGGGGTTAGGGCATCGTGTTGTCCTGTACTTCGTTTTTGTATAGTTATACTGTCGGTCGTTTGTCACCGCTTCCCGCTTTTCGTATTTGCTTTTTATTTTGACTCTTGTTTTTCGTGTAAAAAGATAGTAGTTTTTCAGCCTACGTATCCTGCTGTCCTTGGTTTAGATCACAAAACTTTCTATTGGTAAGAAAGCCACCGCTGTGAATATGATAACGGAAAAACTTCTGTGATACATTAAAACTGGTTTACACGAGAGTCTTTTGTCTCCATGCCTACTGCTCAGCGTCCAAGTGAATGTTTTAGTGTGTCCATGTTAACACAGCTGTGTGTCTACCAATAGATCCTCTAAGCCTAAGCCTGTCAGCCATTACGGCAGCTCAGCAAGTATCACAAGTAAAATTTCAATTATCTCTTCAAATTAAGAGCGAATTAGAACTGACGAAGCTGTGCGCTGGACTAATGTTTCAATGGCCACAGTGACGATGCGCTGGGACGCTCAGTACCACAAATGCGGCACCAAAAGACTCCCGTTTGAAGCCGCTTGTAGTTTTCAAAGCTCTTCGGAATTTCACTCAATGCATTGCTGGTAGATTGTCCAGGTAGCCCTCTGCGTGGCGCCAGGCAGAATGGTAATCTGCGCTAAGAAGAATTGTGGAGTAAAATTATGGAAATTTACTGCTTTCGAAGCAAAATCTATTGTATTTATTCAAAGAAGCGTACAGTATACCTGCAGCATTGCGAAGCTCGTTTGCAAGAAGTCTACGGTGGCTGCTACAAAGATTTCATTAGTTATAGTAAAGTAGGATTACATAAGTCTTCTGTATTTACTCCGAAGGTTTTATTATATATTGTTCATACGGTTTTATGAAACTGATTAGGGTCACTGCTACGAACATTTTCATTATTTAGATTTAGTACGTTGATTGATAAATGTCTCTTCGTTCTGAACTAAAAATTTTACAATATTTGAATAGCGATGACTTTGGTTTTTCCCAAAGTTATCTGTATTTATTAACTGTAGAACATTGTTAACTGCATCGTTCGTTTATGTTGCACATACTGCAGTTACCGCTTACCTATATCGGCCCCTACGTTTTCTCGTGTAACCACACATTGCTTCTCTTCTCTCCCCTCGAAAATTTGATGTCAACCTCTTAGAATATTTCCTGCCGCGCCCGCAAACTCAGTTTTGCTGGTGCAAATTTTCCTTCAGTCTCCACCGGACCCAAAACTCCGAGGGCGCCGCGTGCCCCGATTATGCCTCAACTTGGGAGAAGCTACGCTGCTGCTGCTGCAGCGTTAAAGTTGAAGTGCGGCGTTTGGCTGCAGCTGCCAGTGTTGGGTTATAGCTGCATGTGGTGCTCTGGGTGACAGCTGCATGTGGTGCTCGGGGTAACAGCTGCATGTAGTGCTCTGGGTGACAGCTGCATGTGGTGCTCGGGGTAACAGCTGCATGTAGTGCTCTGGGTGACAGCTGCATGTAGTGCTCTGGGTGACAGCTGCATGTGGTGCTCTGGGTGACAGCTGCATGTAGTGCTCTGGGTGACAGCTGCATGTGGTGCTCGGAGTGACTACTGCATGTGGTGCTCGGAGTGACTACTGCATGTGGTGCTCGGAGTGACTACTGCATGTGGTGCTCGGAGTGACTACTGCATGTGGTGCTCGGAGTGACTACTGCATGTGGTGCTCTGGGTGACAACTGCATATGGTGCTGTCAGTGACTGCTGTATGTGGTGCTCGGAGTGACAGCTGCATGTAGTGCTCTGGGTGACAGCTGCATGTGGTGCTCGGAGTGACAGCTGCATATGGTGCTGTCAGTGACAGCTGCATGTGGTGCTCTGGGTGACAGCTGCATGTGGTGCTCGGAGTGACAGCTGCATATGGTGCTGTCAGTGACTGCTGCATGTGGTGCTCTGGGTGACACCTGCATATGGTGCTGTCAGTGACTGCTGTATGTGGTGCTCGGAGTGACAGCTGCATGTAGTGCTCTGGGTGACAGCTGCATGTGGTGCTCGGAGTGACAGCTGCATGTGGTGCTCTGGGTGACATCTGCATATGGTGCTGTCAGTGACAGCTGCATGTGGTGCTCTGGGTGACAGCTGCATGTGGTGCTCTGGGTGACATCTGCATATGGTGCTGTCAGTGACAGCTGCATGTGGTGCTCTGGGTGACAACTGCATGTGATGCTCGGAGTGACAGCTGCATGTGGTGCTCTGGGTGACACCTGCATATGGTGCTGTCAGTGACTGCTGCATGTGGTGATCTTGATGACAGCTGCATGTGGTGCTCTGGGTGACAGCTGCATATGGTGCTGTCAGTGACTGCTGCATGTGGTGATCTTGATGACAGCTGCATGTGGTGCTCTGGGTGACAATTGCATGTGATGCTCGGAGTGACAGCTGCATGTGGTGCTCTGGGTGACACCTGCATATGGTGCTGTCAGTGACTGCTGCATGTGGTGATCTTGATGACAGCTGCATGTGGTGCTCTGGGTGACAGCTGCATGTGGTGCTCTGGGTGACAGCTGCATGTGGTGCTCTGGGTGACAGCTGCATGTGGTGCTCTGGGTGACAGCTGCATGTGGTGCTGTTGGTGACAGCTGCATGTGGTGCTCTGGGTGACAGTAGCATGTAGTGCTCTGGGTGGCAGCTGCATGTGGTGCTATAGATGAAACCTGCATGTGGTGCCGAGTGACTGCTGCATGTGGTGCTCTGAGTGACAGCTGCATGTGGTGCTGTAGCTGACACCTGCATATGGTGTTGTCAGTGACTGCAGCATGTGGTGCTCTAGGAGACTGCAGCATTTGGTGCTGAGTGATTGCAGCATGTTGTGCTCTAGGTGACTGCAGCATGTGGTGCTGAGTGACTGCAGTATGTGGTGCTCTAGGTGACTGCAGCATGTGAAACTGAGTGATTGCAGCATGTGGTGGTCTAGGTGGCTGCAGCATGTGATGCTGAGTGATTGCAGCATGTGGAGCTCTATGTGACTGCAGCATGTGATGCTGAGTGATTGCAGCTTGTGGTGCTCTAGGTGACTGCAGCATGTGATGCTGAGTGATTGCAGCATGTGGTGCTCTAGGTGACTGCAGCATGTGATGCTGAGTGACTGCAGCATGTTTTGCTCTAGGTGACTGCAGCATGTGGTGCTGAGTGATTGCAGCATGTGGTGCTGAGTGATTGCAGCATGTGGTGCTGAGTGATTGCAGCATGTGGTGCTCTAGGTGACAGCTGCATGTGGTGATCTAGCTAACGCCTGCTTGTGGACTTGTAGGCGACACATGTGATGCTCTGACAGCCACATGTGCTGCGGTGGATGACAGCCATGTGTCACCTCTTCACCGTCCACGGATCCCTTCTGCAACAATTTTGCCCTGATGCATTCAATTTCTTCTCGTATCGTTTCTAGATCGCCATTTTGGCACATCTGTTTTCATATATCCATCCCCTTGCAAGAAATGCGCGCTCACTCAAACACCTTATTCTAAAGACGCGTTCCCCATCACCACAAAAGCCCCGGACCTTCTCTGTCTCACGTTTCCGCCACATTCACCCTCTGGGCTCCTGTTTTATCCCTGCCACGGAGTCAAAAGATCGCGTCCGTCCGTCGCTTTCGTTCTCTTCATTGTAATGCGGATCAGTGACACGAGTTTTACTCGAGAATAATGGCGTCTCTGTTTACCGGCGACACACTCGGGTGTATTTTCAGTATACGTGCCCTGCTGGTGAAGAGATCTCACTTGGAAACACGTCGGTCGTGTGCCCGTCCAGCTGTTGATACCGAAATTTATGGCAGCGTTATGGATATGGTCTATGCGACGACAGCTTAGCTGGGGAGGGCGGCGGATGATTTTTGGCAGTTCTAGAAAATTAGTGCCTTGCTGTAGGCGGTGTTGTAGACCGGCAGGCAGCTCTTCAGTCTTTTGTTGCGTAATTTAAAACGGTATTGGCAATTTATGTCAGTGAAAATGGTCATCATTCTACTTCTATCGAGTTTTATTCTCATTTTCATCGTTTGTACTTTTGCTCATATGGCGCCTTTATAGTTTTAAGTAGTGAACTCGCTTTACGAAAATAGTTGAAACAGGACAAGCTGTGATCTAAAATCGAGCGTCTGGGTTTAACTATCGTCATTGCTATCGGTACACTGTAACACTGTCGTTTCAGTGACCGAGCTTACCTTGCGCTGGAGTGTATGTATATTCAGGACCTGTGATATATTTTACAGACGACGTTTATTAAAGTATCTTTTAGAATAAGTTTTATGGTAAGAGTTCATTCTTCAGTTCAACCTCATTCTTGTAATGCACCCGTGCCTGTTTCATGTACTAGTCTTGTTGTACGCTGCTTAAAGCTTAAACTTCTATTCAAACTTTTGCCTTTTCTGCTTCTCTAAATTATACAAATGGTCATTTACACTCTCTCAGTTCGGCCAAAAGGAGTAAAAAGGTGAAGACGTTCATTTCTTCATTTCCGCCTCGATAACACTTTCATTTCCTCTCTTCGCAGTCTCCATGGAAACCATCTTGCTTTTCTCTCCTATTTTTTCCCTAAACTGCTGTGGTTTTTTATTTTGCCCGTTTGTGGCTCTGACTTCTTAACATTGAATTTGTCCCTTTTTCTTCCACATTTTAGGCCACATCCCTATCGGAAACTCCGGTGTCTTTAGAGGACTTCATTGCATAATATCAGATAATCGCCTTAGTTTTTACGATAAGTTTTGTTTTCTTTGAGGAAGGATTCTGAAACGAAAACAATAATTTACAACTGCAATAATTGTACTACTTTCAAATATGTTGGTTCACCCGCAATATCTTTCGTTAGAGTTGTCGTTTAGAACATTTTTTTATAGCCCTCAATTTTTGGTAGATATTGTGATGGTCTGTATCTAGCTGCAGTGAATGTAGAGATGTATTTTTCTGTTGAAATTTACTTTCTTCGACTTCACACTTTTATTTCGAAGGCATGATGATTGTTTTTGTGTTGTAATTCTTGCTTTGTATTTTGCATGCTACCTAGATTACTCTCCTCAAAAAATAAGTAGTGTGCGCTGCACGGGCTCTGCTAAGTTCGACTTTTAATTTGGGGGCTTAGAAAGGCTTAAACTAACTTAATGTAGCCATGAAAATAATGCTTTGGGGGACTCACTATCTTGAAATCATCCAACATGTTTACCTAAGTTCACGAAACATTCAGTGGTCATCACTACTGCTCTTAACCACTCTGTCCATCAAGTATCGTTTTCTGTCCAAGACGTGTAGCACAGATCGTGATGCTGTGACAGCGCTCACCATCGCACCGAACTCAGGCCATTGTGTTATGGTCTGTATATGTGTACAGGTGAACTGAATCTATGAAGCGCTAACAGCCTTGGTTGGCTACCGCTAAATCTCTACTTTAGACACAGCAGCTGAAGTGTGCCAATGCTTCTTTGCTAAGACTCGTGTCTCAGTTTTTGGTACACTTACCTAGCAGAATTTTCGGCTGCTCCAGAAACTGATCTACGGGTTGAGTTTCTAGGGCGGTTCAGGATGTTATTTGGGATGGGTGCTGAAAAATTATAAGTGAACTCCAAGTGCTGTTGATAAACGAAAATTGACGTATCTAGAGCACTGTGTGCTCCAACTATAGAAAAGTGCACTCAGTCCGCTTGTGTTCTGCATTTATAGCTTTTACTGCTAAGGGGGGCGCTGGAAATGTCTTCCTCTCACGGTAATTAGTTCATTAGCGAAGACTGCTTGTTACGGTGATGTGAAGTGCTTGCTTCACTTGATGCTCTGCTTTATGCATATCACTTGAAACTTGCGGCATGTTTTGTTAGGTCAATGGACTTTATGATGCAGTGGTGCACTTGATAAGTGCAGCTACTTCATGTTTGAATCTGGCAAATTTTTGTCGACGAAGGTGAAATTCTAATAATTGCTAATCGCTGAACAGCATCACTGTTATATTAATGCATTTTTCTGCTTTTGTGTGTTAGCAATTGCTGATCTATTGCAGCGAGTCGTGATTGAGGGTGTTTGTGCTTTTATAAAGGTGCGAAGTTAGTACTATCTATAGCACCTGTTGCTATATTATTCTTTCTATTATTACATTTTTTGTTATTGGCATTGGCGACTGTACATATGAAAAGAAACAGAAAGATTTTATTATTCATGCAAGAGTTCATCAGTTTCCGAAGCTGTCCGAAGAGGGGTAGGTGAAAAGGCTTATAATTGATAATGAGTGGATCTGAGGGTGTGCTGTTCTGCTGTAGCTATGAATTATATAGCTACAATAACACTTCTTTCCGTGGAAAACTAAGGCATCCAAACATTGATTCCTACAGAAATTATCGGTAGAAACGGAATGCCTTTCATGCTTACGAATCAACTGTTTGAATCACTTCGTGCTCTATTTATGGAGTTGCATGACAGCTCGAGTCTTTTTCATAAATTGCACATTAAGAATTCTCTCCCGAAGGCAAATCTGCTGGTGATCTGCCTTTTCAAAAATACACTTTCTACGAGTGCGTTAGTGTTTCTTGCGGAGATGATTCAGCTTCAGTCAGCGTCGAGTAATTATTTTTGTATGGCATAGCACGTACGGCTGCCTCTTAATAATTAAACTATCTAATGAAGCTAATTGCAAAGTTTAATGGAGCGTAAGCGAGGTGAAACCGTGCAATAACGAAGTGAAGCATGCTGCCAGTGCAGGTGGTGAGAATTATGTGAATATGAACGATGAATCCATCTAATTAGTGAACTAATTCATTCTGTTGGTAATTTCTTATAATATGAACTCTCATTACTCTACGTCAGGGTAATGATAGGAATAAACATTCATCGACACTGGTGTAAACATTGCGTCAATTTATGCCCGGTGGTTCTTTTGTTGGAGAAAATAATATCCTTTTTCATTAAATGCACCCAAACGTTGACTTATACAAGTTCGCCGCAGCTGCTCCCGCGGAACGAAAAACCTTAGAGGCTACTTCTTTTTCCTGGAGAATTTCGGGACCTTGTGTGGTGTTTCGGATTTTTTCTTTTCTTCAACTGACGTCGATCTATTTCTCCTCTTTTTTTGGAAGCCGTCTATCTGTTACCGAGTGCTTGTTTTATTCTCGGAAGAATATCTAGTCGTTCTTTCTCCGAAATTGATATGTGCTTCGGGTGTTTTTTTTGTGCGTTCAAACTTTGCTCTATCTTTTTTCTTTCCTTGCATTTTTACGAAACTTTATATGACCGCAGTACAATGCATCAGTTCTATTTTTCCTTTACTTCCATTGGACCATAACCGTAAGTTTACGTACAAACAACGAATGAAGAGGCAGGAAAATGTGGAAATGCACACCAGGTGTCCTTAAATTTCTTGTAGTTTATGCACAACTCTACCATGATAGAAGCAATCTAGCTCTATCATAACCTAGAAAAACACAGAACCAACTATGTATGAATTACAAAGTGCCTTCGTTAAATTCTCGACTGTCAGGCCACTCTCTTGACGTAATATAAAAATGCAATGAAATACACATATGAACTGCCCACGCGCACTTTGCTATTTTATTCTTCTACTGTGATTCTTATCATTTTTTATGTTTTAAAAAATCTCCACATGCATGATCAGTTATTCACTGTGTTCATCCCATTCATCGTTTGTTACTTTGATAAATTATTGTAAGTGGATGTTGAATTCTTTCCATAGTCATGGTATGTATATACAATGTTTGAGATTCTAGTCCCAAACTGTTGAATGAGTGGAGATAAGAGAGGCGAATACGCTGACTAAGTGTGTTGTAACACTTTTAGAAAACACTGGAAAACGTAGGTGATCAGTTCTACCTGATAAAAGAGCACTAAAGCGAAATTTACGTACAGCTACAGTACCGAGTATACCATATAGCAATATCGTAATATCGTAATTTTAGTAAAATTGACTGAACTTTCAAGAAGCGCGATTGTACTATGTTGCGTAGTTATGGCTTCCTGACAGAGCTCTAAATGCAAGAGCACTACGCGTTAGGTGATGCCTTAGTTACGATAGCCCTGATCTCCACAGTTTTATTTGAACCTTTAACGGAAAGAGGGCTTATAACTACGCAGTTACGTTGTTCTTCTTGTTCCATACTTCCGGAATAGTTACTTAATACCACATTGTCCAGGCAAAGATGTTGTTGTTCATGGTTGGCCCTCAGGGGCATATTGTGGCGAGCCCTTTCCCTGCCACAATATGTTTGGGCATCACTCACCCAAGGGTCCCGAGTGCCTTCTCCGCAGGGAATGTAGCATCTGGCCGCAGTTCCTGCTGACGAGGTTAGTTATGTAAAGTTAGGTAGGTTCTCTATTTCCTTTTCTGTTGCGCGAGGTGGGCTGTCGATCGAGATAGCGTACCTAGTCCGCGGGACTTCTCTCATCTCTCTCGTGTGGAAGGCCGTGAAACAGGCCGACCACTCGAGTGTCTTCTACTATGCTTTGCGCCTTTTTTCCTGCCCGTACTAGCGCACGTAGGCCACGCGACAAATTTTTTAGTATTTGAATATTACACACTCATCTCTGTTGGAACGCCTGAGTTGCGGCTACGGAGGTTAAACAAAGTTTATAACTAACTAACTAACTAACTAACTGTTCATGGTTGACTATGCATCTTACTGACAGAAATTGCAATACAAAGCAAATACTTCTGCCTCTTCTGTACGCTGATTTTCTCGAAGTAAATACTTATTGACAGTACATTCTTGAGAGGACGTGGAACATGAACATTACTGAAGTACAATTCGTTATACACTTCTCAGATTTCTGCCCTAAATATTGAATACATGCTTAAGACTCGGCTGCCGTTCTGAAAATATCGCTGGGATCATTGCGAGACTTGTGGTATTACCAAATATTTGCATTGTCTTCCTCGCTCAAATATTCGCCTCAAAAACGAAAGCTCTGGGGACTGCAACGACAAAGTTCGTTTCTCATCTGCGGTGGCAAAGTTACTCCTAAAGTTTGGGGTAAAGAATTCTATTAAGTGTGAGGGATCCCAAAGAGAGAGAGAATCAGCGGGAGGCAATGGATCCATTGCTGGGGAATGGAGTCTATGTGATTGTTGTGGAGAACTGGAGAACCCAAACTGTTAGAGGTGGCGTATGTGTAGGGCTTAAAGCTGACTCAAATTCTCACTGTACGTTGTGTCTGGTCAGTATCGACAATACGGTCATTGCTGCTGTTGTACTTTGTGAACCGTTAGCCTTGATATGCGTCCTTAATCCGTCGCAGTTACCAAGACTCGTATCAAACTGGACATACTAAAGGTGAGGTTGTTTGCTTAATGCAGCCAATGCTAGTGCGGCTTTTGTGAACTTCCGGGCCGTTGTTTCACGCGCATACCAAGTTGAAGCACTCCAAGACGAGCATACCTATGCTGATGTGCCACTAAATATCGCATGCATGTACCTTCCCTCCAACAAGTACTAACACCTGCACAACAAGCAAGCTAATACTTTCACTATAAAACATGTCAGAAAGTACTTGCACTGGAGCAAGCCAGTACCAACATAACAACATGAAAGAAAGTACTTGCATACGGACATGCCAGAAAGTACCTGCACTAGAACTTGTACGAATGAACTTGCACTAGAACCAGCGAGGCAGTACCGCCTACCTGCACTAGAACAAGCCAGCCAGCGCGCTCTGATCGCTGTCTTGAGCAAGGCACCGTCGCCAACAATACCTGCCTGCCTGCCGTCTTGCTAGATAATTGGGCCTGAAAGCCTTTGGACGGATAACGATTCCCCTGCAGATCCGCAAACGCTCCAGCAGTCATCCTGAGTCTGGTGTGCTCGCATCGTATTTGACATGCACCAATTCTGCGATGCGAATGTTGCGAAATTCCCTCTGAATGCTACAGAATTTCGAGATATGGAAGTAGTTAGCATGCTGGATAGCGACTATGCGTTGTGAAGAGCCGGAAGTCGCAACCAAGCGTGAACGCAACTAAATGAGTTCTGAAAGGTGGGAGTTGTTAGCAAGCTGAAACGTAACTAGGAGTTCTGAAGGGGTGTGCATAGTAGATCAAGCTAAAACATGAATAAGAATTTTCAATAGCAATAACTGGTCCGCCTAGCTGGGATGCAAGTGTAGGTTGGTAAGAGATAAGAAAAGTACATCAGGCTAAAACGTAACTAGGTATTCGAAAGGGGTGGGAATATTGAATACATCCAATGCATGTTTGTTTGAGTTGGGCTTCAGCTGCTGACACTCACTTGCGTCTGTTGGATCGACTTGTTAGTTCAGCCAGCAGACTGTGCGCTGATAATGATCTAGTGAACCTGTCCCACAGGAGGAGAGTAGCAGAGCTGTGCATGTTTTATAAGGTGTAAAATAATGAGAGGCATTGGTTGTATTCTTCTCTCCCTGCCCTCAAGGTTTTTGGGGGAGAGACTCGTGCTGCGTGCGGAGCGCACTCTTTCACTTTGGATGCTGTCATATGTCGAACTAATCAGTTCTGTCGGTGCTTCGTGCCCTGGTCGGCTAAAGTTTGGAATTTGTTGCCGGCATCGGCTTTTGGTCGTATTGGCCTGCAGGCGTTTAAGTCAGCTGTNAGCGTTTTGGGCTTCCCGGTGTTGCAAGATGCTTCATTTGGGTTGTGTTACCTGTCCGTGGGAGCTCAAGCGTGAAGTTTTCATAATAATAATAATCATGATACGGATACTGTTTTGTACACGCTGCAAATGGAAGAATAATATTACATTGTATGACAAATTAAATTTTTTTTTAAGTATGTGGAAACGGTTAGACTCGCTCAGATACTAGCAGTATTGAAGAAGCAAGTTCCACACTACATGCTTACATTGAGTGTAACTTTCATAATAGTGTACACGTTATGATAATAATTTTTGAGAAACTGCAATACTTTTTTGCAACCAAACGATGATGCATTTTATATCTATATGAAACTGGTTACCATAGTGAAGCTGTATAGCATCATTTGATTGATCACGGCATTCGGAATCAATTGATTTTGTATTGAGCTCCCATTTTTTCTGATGTTCCTCTTCTTGTGTGCCGATAACCGTACTCGTATTCATCTGCTTACTTTATATGACTTGATATTTCCTCTCCTTCATCAAGATAATCTTATAGATTGAGTCTCTAATGTTGAATAAAGCAAATGAATGCCCTGTCTTGCGGCTGAAGATTTTGACGAAAAAGGCTGGTACGTAGCAGAGCAGTTTCGCATAACGTCATTGCGAAGCCTCCCAACAACGGCTGCCAGCCATTGTCAGAGCCAAACCTGATGATTGGACGCGAGAAATCCGCCAAGACTTCCAAAAATGCCAAAGAGCCACCGCCATTGAGGGGCTATTGAGAAGAGATGGCTGAGGTGAACAGCTTGTGTGGACGGTACAAAAGAGAGCTAATTGAGTTCCAGCGACGAGTTTTATGCTTATTCTTGAAGATTAAAGGGAGCTTACCGAGTTTTCCCTCATGAACAAAATGGATGACAAGCTGTAAGTTTTACATAATTTCTGGAACGGCGATATCATTACTGATGCGCTAACTTATCAAGTAAGAACTAGGTGTGCCCTTTTCCTTCTAATAAGGCTCAGGTGGCGTCCATCATAAATATTAGTGTCACTGTTCTGTCCTATATCGAACTCCAGTTTATTTTTCGCTTTAGGAAGTCGCCCTGAGAGTGTGTCTTTCATTTAAACGTGTTGGATACGTACAGCAGTGTACGTTAAACAAGATCAGCGCTTTGTGACTCTAGGGAAAGATCTGCGATCCATGGGTCCTGGATGAGTTCCTCTGTGCTGCATCATTTGATGAAATCTATAGTTCATGAGTCATGACCCTTGGATGAGATCTACAGTTCACGACCCTTGGATGAGATCTACAGTTCACGACCCTTGGATGAGATCTACAGTTCACGACCCTTGGATGAGATCTACAGTTCATGAACCTTGGCTGAGATCTACAGTTCATGATTCTTGGTTGAGATCAACAGTTCATGACCCTTGGATGAGATCTACAGTTCATGATTCTTGGATGAGATCTATAGTCCATGTCCCTTTGATCAAATCTGTTAGGATATCATGATAAATGTATGTATGTGTAATAAGCTGCCACGTGATTAATTAATTACCGTGTCAAAATTATATATATATATATATATATATATATTACAGTTTCTCGTCCCGTCAACACCCGGAATTATCCAGACAGGGGGCTCATCCGTCCACCCTTGTGTTTTAATAGAATAAATACA
>LQNS02278169.1:7079753-7123419 GCA_001587735.2 Parhyale hawaiensis | reverse complement strand
CATTCATTAATAGAAATAATTGATAGTATTTAATCTTTGCTGCACTACAAATATTAAAGATTCGTTCTTAGTAGGTTTCCCAACTGAGTAATTATTTGTGATAGAAACATTTTTTTTTTAAACGAAACGGTCTTATTATTATAATATATATATAATTTTGACACGGTAATTAATTAATCACGTGGCAGCTTATTACACATACATACATTTATCATGATATCCTAACAAATCAACATTTCATGACCCTTGGATGAGATCTACAAATTTTGACTCTTGGATAGGATCTACAATTTATGACCCATGAGTGAGGTCTACAATTCATAACCCTGGGATGCGACAATTCATGACTCATAGATGAGATCCACATATAATTCATGACACATATATGAGATCTTCTGTTCATGACCCATGGATGAGAAGTACAATTCATTTCCCGTGGATGAGATTTCATTTTTCATGACCTTCGCTGAGATCTACCTTACCCTTACCCAACCTTTGGAGACTATTTTCAATTAACGACTCTCAACTACAAGTTGCATTACTTGGTGGAAGCAGACTTACGGTGTTATATGAAACTATTGCGACAAGCAGGAGGATGTAGAGTAACGAAAACGCGCTCTTATCGAACACTGTAACACTGTTAAGAATGCTTGCGTTATCAGTATGGAATTCCCGGTGTCCTTCTTCTACCAATTCAGGTTTTTTGACTCTCTCGGATTCTACCATGTAGTGGTGTAGGGCGCAGCTTGGAGAAGCTTAGGAGCCCCTGACGTAACCACAGCCCCAAGTCTCGTCCCAACCGCTAATCCTTGTGGTGAAGTCCGGCAGGTTGTCCAGGGCCTGTTGATGTGGGCGTTACAGCAGGCCTGTGAAGTCCGGCAGGTTGTCCAGGGCCTGTTGATGTGGGCGTTACAGCAGGCCTGTGAAGTCCGGCAGGTTGTCCAGGGCCTATTGATGTGGGAGCTACAGCAGGCCTGTGAAGTCCGGCAGGTTGTCCAGGGCCTGTTGATGTGGGCGTTACAGCAGGCCTGTGAAGTCCGGCAGGTTGTTCAGGGCCTGTTGATGTGGGCGTTACAGCAGGCCTGTGAAGTCCGGCAGGTTGTCCAAGGCCTGCTGATGTGGGCGTTACAGCAGGCCTGTGAAGTCCGGCAGGTTGTGTAGGGNGTTGATGTGGGCGTTACAGCAGGCCTGTGAAGTCCGGCAGGTTGTGCAGGGCCTGTTGATGTGGGCGTTACAGCAGGCCTGTAGATGCCATCCGATGTAAATCTTGGAAACACGATACCCTTCCTAGAATGAGCGACTCCAGAACTTTCCAGCAATGAGGGAACTACGGTGCGAGATATCTGTAATTGCATTGCACAAAATACACCTAATTGGAGGCGATTGTGGGTGCATTCAAGTCAGAAATGTATATTTCTTAAACACGAACAGTCGTGAAGTACTCGTAATAACAATTATCTTACTGTCCCGGTAAGCTCAAAGCTTTTGCATCTTTCTCATCAATTGTGTTACGTCCCATTGGATCGGAGTTTAGCGTCAGCGTTGGTACATGGATTATGGCTCTTATTCTCCTGGTTGCGCTGCAACGAAATGAAGCAAGTTTCTCTTTGTTCTACGTTATACGAGAAGAAACTCTATAGTTACAGATTTATTTGCTCATGCTTAGTGAAGATATTCTTCACACTTTAAGCTTATTTACCAAGCCAGATACAATATGTTTACCCCGTAATTGTGTCGCTGCCCTGAGGCCGCTCGTTACATAGGCAACCGTAGTCTTCGTGGCGTCCTTGTTTCTATGGTTACCGTACTTTACTTCCTGGTCGCTTTTTCTCCAACTGTCGGTATCAGTTTTTTTTTTGCTCTTCTTTGTGGATTTGCTGTTCCCGTGCGCGGAGATTATCCGAGCAAGGGAGGAAGTGCGTTTCAGCGTAACTCCTAAAATTTTTTTTATGGAGGAGAGGGAAGGAGGCTTTCTAAGCCATGCCTTCTGCAGGACAATGTTGATTGCTGAAATGAAACAACAAAATTTCAAGTAATGTGAAAACGGTAGCAAAACCGCAGAGCGGTCGTGTATTAACTGACAGCAGTTGTGTTCATCATTATGTGTACCTTCCCAATAACAGGAGATTTATTGAGTAGAAGCTTCAAGCTGCTGTACTAGCGTGAGTCGTTCTAATGTAAGCTCGGCAACCCAACGACTTCATCTTCTCTGCCAGAATGAAACATATGAGCCTTATTTCCAGAAATGAGAGCCATGAAGCTTTTGTTTTTTCTTTTAGGCCTACCGTCTGAATGTCTTTTATGAATTGATGCACAAAACCTTAGGAATAGTGAATTCATGCATAACTGTCACTTAACATTGCATCTTTGAGGAAAATCACGGCACAGGTCGTAGGTTATGCTTGCACGTAAAGCTTTGTCTGTTATGATGATTCTCATCCCATTAAAGGCCGAGTAAATCCTCTGAATCTTGCTCGCTCTAGTACTCAATGATTGTACTTCTTGTTATTAGTGTAATTTGAAGCGCATAATAATACGTTGAGTATTTTTAAAATTCAAATTCCATTTCAAATAATTAACAGACCTCTCTCTTCGCGGGAAATATTATTAATTATAGTATATAGATATCTCTTTCATCTCATGTGAACTTTGTCCAAATTTGTGGAGCTACGAACGATTTACTTTCTTTATAAAAGTGTAGCGTTTTGGGAGTTCCTTCCAACTTCAGAAAATGAAATGAAGGGTGATCTACGTTCTAAAAAATTGTTTATTTCTTAGGCTACTGTGGAGCAGCGATGTTACCAGAGGGAGGTCTAAAATACAAATAAATGAAGCTGCCTTGAGGGTCCGGATGTCAGTGTCTGTACAGTCAATGGATTTGGGATTAGTTATGAATTCTGTGTAGAGATACAGCCGAGGTCATAATGTTAAGGCTAGGTTTTGTTCTATGGATGTATGTAGAGAGACTCTAAAATTTTGAATTCGTGTAGGGTGGAAAAGTCTGTGATAGAGAAGTCTTTCTTGCTGATAGGATGCTTATTTTGCTCTGCATGGAGATGGGGAGCTCATTGTGTAGGTTTCGCAAGTGATAAATTGGTTCAACTGAATACATCTAAATGTTGATAGATGCGAGCTTTGTAATGTTCTCCAGTGCTAATTATATACGAAACATTGCAGTTTCTACATTGGCATTTGTAAATAACACTAGACAGGAGAGATGTGGGAGGCTTGGCTTTGAATTCAAAGTTGGACCCTATGGTAAATGCTTTTTGTATAAAGATTTGAAGTCTATAAATAGGTAAGCTTCAGAGAGGAACGCTTTTGGAGAGTTTACCTGTTGACAGAGGCATTGTAATACAGAAGCGAGTGAAAGAAGCCTAATTTACGGACAAAAGGTTTACTAATCCCGTGATCGAATTGTTTGTCTGGGAACAGGTTGCAGTAGTGGTTCACAAAGTGGTGTGGATTAATTTTCTCTTTGAGTTGATATTGAAATATAAAAAAAAAATCACGGTGCTCTGCTCTTTGCTTCAGTGAGCACCACATCCGGATAAGAGATAATAAGTGAGTTTTTTTCTTTAGTTGGTTCCTCGTTTTGTTGTAGCATTCTACATTCCCCTTAATTCTTATTTCCTTTCTTTGGACCACCACTGTCGTGAGTATGGAGACTTAGCCATTTAGTGGCTGAATTAAACGTAATTTTTAGAATAACACGATTTGTAGTGACTGAAAATATACGCATAGGCACGAAGGAATTAAATCCGCACTGCCTCGTCAAATATTTTACCGACGAAGACACATAAATCGGCTGTCAGTTAAATCCCTTTACAGTTTGTGATTATGGGCATTCGACAAATATGCATGCCTGCATGTAAATGTAAAATATAAGGTACACTGCGGCCTGGGCATCTGACGCATCGTTTGTTTCGTCGGTCGATACGATCGACGTGTCTGGACCTGCTAGATGGCCTGGAGGAGCACGCTCCTCCCTTCCAATTTGGAAATTATCGTGTCGCCATGGAATTGTGGGTAAATTGTCAAGGTAGTCGAATGGATGGCGAGCTTTTACGACGCGGCCTTGCACATGGGTAGTGTTGAATATAGCCTTCTTTTCTGAGACCTCCATGTAAAATGTACCATAGTGACAGTGAGTGGTGCGTTTATCGACGTGCTTCGTGCCGCAAATTGAAAGTAGTTGTTTGTCGTAGAGCTGGTCTATATGTTAGTTTATTGGACGTGTTCGCTGATCTAATGATCCCGCTTTGTTGCTGTGCCGTAGAAACTGCAGAAAAGTATACTGTTTTCTGAGTTTTATTTCACTCTAAATTTGACGAGATATCCGCTACTTGCCTCGTGACACTTGTAAAGAAAACTAATTTAACGGCTAAAATTTTAATAATTTTTGTGGCGTATGTTCATAGTTGTCTTTACAATGACGCAACGAAATAGTCGGACGATTGGATGCGTGAACACGTTCAAAAGATCGCCGTGTAGACAAGCCTTAATTTATTTTTATAGAACTGAGCATCCTCAATATCTATTAATTAGCACATCGCACAAGTAATAAGCATTAACAGCCAAGGCACTATGTGCATAATACTGTTCAACAACAATGCGCGCAAGTGCTACGCACCTCACGCGTGCACAGCAGTAGCATTCTTAGCAACTGTGAGTAAAGTGACCTCCAATACAGGCCGTCACAGTCGCCACTACCTGTCTGTCATCGACCTGCCAATATGGTGCTGCTGTGCCTCTTGCTATCGTAGGTAATGATATTTCTAAGCCTACCCCTAACTGCCAGGTGTCAGCCCCTTATTACGCTGGTGCGGCCAGTTATTGTAGAGTTTTGGCGCCTGTGTTATTAGAATTTATGAATGCATTAGGCTCTGCGGCTTGGGAGGCCGCTTGCATTGTGTGCTGCATGGGTACCTCGTAAGGTTGTGTCATACCGGGAACACACTATGCAATCGCATGCACTGTACTTGATGCTAGGATGTGCGGATCGCAACATCGTTCCGATACAAAGTAAAGCTCAGCATAGACACGGTGCCGTGAAGGTCGTGCGAGGTGCACGTTCGGTCATCAAGTTGTGTGTACGATTTCATAGTGTGGTTCCGGCCTTATAGGTGACGCAGTGCGTAGAACAACCAAGCTTGTGGAGTCATGGAAACCCCGTCTTAAAATATCGACCAGTAATTATTTTCGTAATGCTAGAAATTCCTTTAGTATAGATTCACAGCATTTTAATTTACTTTGCTGAGAATTTTTTCCCACTGCTTGTTAATTGCCCCTGAATTTCGTGAAACTTTTCTAGTTTTACTCAATGAGATGGAAAAATTTAACCTTCGAGGTCTTCATGATGAAAAAAAGGGATAACTATCACCTACCCAATCCGGATTGTTATTAAAATACCGACACTGTAGCTTGTTTCAAAGTATTTATCCACGTAGACAATTTATTGCCCGATTAATACATAGTTCTGAACATGTTTATTATTCCTTTTGCAACGAACGCCGCTCATCAGATTATTACAAAATTGAATTAATTGTGTGTCCGGAGTTTTAAGAGTTACTTCACTTCCACGAGTGGCGCTCGTCTAATGGTGCTGAGGATTCATGTCCTTACGCACGTTTCGGGGAAACTCAGCAATGATAAAAAAAAAATTGCATATTTGAAATGAACGTAATTTTAGAGCTGCGCAGCCTAAAGTGTGTTCAATTTTAGTCACTTTGGCACCGAACAATTATAAGTACGAGGCAGTTTTAGTTTTTTTTTTTTTTGCAAACTTTCTGTTCCACAAGATGTATTTTTCAACTGGGTCGCGCACTTCTCTCACTTAACTTCGGAGGCCCGTCCGTAGTCTTTTGAAGACCCCGTACACTTGGAAGCGGTAAATGTTTCTCGATCATTGCTATTCGGGTACTTTTTATAACTCCATCACTCGCGTATGCCTATGCGCTGCGCGTGTCGTATGTGTTCGTGAACTACAGTCGTCTGAGCATGCAATAAAACGTAGGTGGATGGCCTCTCACTGCACTGCTCTCGAAATGACAGCCATTCTTCCATCAACTGTCGATTCCAAGTATAATGACCGAAAACTTTGTCCTGGAATGAGTATCGATTGAGTCATTTGTCGTACGGACTGATGGACGCTGCCTGCCTACGCGCTAAGCTGGAAAAATGAAGCAAGCCTGCTATTCCGACACCTACAGTGTTGGTTGAGTTAGTGCCATCAAAAGTAATGGCTGAGTTTCGATTTATTGCTTGAAGTGGCGAATTGTGACTTCGTTCTCTGCTGCGTTCCTTCTCTTGCTTTTTTCGTTCGTTCACGGTGCGCTGAAGTGGCACGTTATGCAGCGCTTGAAGCTCTCATACTATGATTGCTAAGGAGGTACGAACCTTAATTACGGGAGATCTGTATGCATAGATGACACTTTGGTTTGGCCTGAGGGAGCGTCTCTCGCCTCGCGCACACTTCTCTTTCTTCCGTTCTTCACTCTATTGCTACTGCTACCGATGGTCGTTGCTCTTGCTTTTCGTTTTCTTTCCTGTTTTGGTATTCTCATTCTCAAGTTCCTCACCTTGCTTACCGTTCTAATGCTTGTTTCCTCCTCACTCTATGATCGCGGCGAAGGTTGTGAGGAGGGAGGCTGGAATTAAAAGAAAACAATGCAATAATAGCAAAAAATTTCTGCAGTAAATCTGCACTGTTTTTGTGGATATTTCTGTCATCTGCTTTGTAACTAGTGCGTGAGAATTATATATTTTAGTCGTATTTGAAGCCAGTATTATGTACTTATTTGTGTTTGCCATGCCACATAGCCTTCCGTTATTCGTACCGGCCGGGCTCCTTAGAAGTAATAAGTAAGTCGATTCATAATCGTCTCTGCGTCATTTGATTATCCACATCGCCTTTTCTCTTCCCCAGTCACCTCAGACGAAGCTGCCATCTACAATTTCCCATCACAGGCGCGACTCTTCGACCATTTACGTATTTGCTTTAAAGGTACAGACGCGTTGGGTCGCTTCTCCGTGTGATGTTCGTAGCTTTTGTGCGTGTGTTGAATCTTTTCTTTTACCACCGATGTACTCATTGCGAGCGCAGTGTAACCAATTCTTGGTAGCTAGCGATGTTGCACTAACGTTTTTAACGGTAGATGTTAGCTCTAAGCTTTTTGCGAATAGATTAACGGTATTTTCGTCATTGAAACTAAACCTTAACAAATTTAATTGAGCGAAGCATTATGCCCATAGTGTGGCGGTTTGCTTCTGTTAATATGTATTGGAAAGCATGCGTCACCGATTTAATTGTTTTCATTACACGTTGCGCTAATATGTAACAAAGTGCGCGAAATATTTAACATTAGTTTTGTAGCCGTTTGCCGTGACTTAGTGTATAGCCGTTGATGCAAGAGTTCTTATTACTATTAAGAGTTACAAGGGTACAGTACACACACAAATTGGGTATTTGCTCGTAGTTGTTTCTGACTAACCCGTAACCATTTAAACGGACCTATTTATGTATTGTCAGTCATCAATGCAGTTCATATAGCTGCTTATTTGTAAGCATCTAGATTTATGTTAAATGATTAGTGGAACATATTAATAAAGATCACGGTCACCCAATTGTGAGAGCATAGACCGCAACAGTACTTTACTCTTAGGTGAAAGTGGCCTGACACTGGCGGCCAAAATGGGAAAATGGGATTTTCTCAAGAGCTATTATGAACATGTACAGACACGGTCATGCAGGCAAGCGCCCAAGTGCGTCCCCGCCGTATCCAAGATACCTTCTCCGCAAGAAAAGTGTTAGTACCTTGAAATTTTTTTCTTCAGTATTAGATAGGGGGAAAGAGTTGCTCTTGAGAAAATCCCATTTTTCCGTTGCCGAGTTTTTGTCGCCAGTGTCACACCTAAGAGTCAAGTACTGTTGTGGTCTATAGTAAGAGTTTTCTCCAAACTTCACTGCAGTAATTTCCAGTTTTATGATTACAAAAAGACCGTTAAAAACGAATTGTCTTTTGAAACTATGCGGGCTATGCTTTCGAAAGGCTAACGATTTGTCGTTTAAGTAAGCTAATAATGCATCCGGAATCGACGAGAGCTTATGTTCTTAGTACTTTGCAACGTTCTACTACAAACTATGCTATTTACACTATCATGAAATGTTTATGAAAAAATGGCGCTTCAACACCTGGAGTTGTTTAAAACTTTCAAATCGGAATTACTTGGGAGACATTCAAAGGAAATGATGTAGTCACCGTGAATATCATCCGTTTTCTATGGACACGTTGAAAGAAAGTGACTGTTGATGCCTAACTACAATATCTGGAATGACTTCTGTTCAGCGGACTAGTGTTTCCAGCAGACTTGGATTAAGTACATGAATTTACGTTGTTAAACCATGGCAGCGCATAAGTGTTAGGAAACTGAGAAACAAGCCAACTATAATTAAGCATATTGAGCGTTTTCTTTCAGCTTCTTATCTATAGCAATGTCCGGATGTCGTAGTTTTAATTCTTATTGTTTACTGAATATATCGGGCCCAGAAGTATCCCCTCTTGATGCCCGGCATTGACGTGCTGGTTTGATTACAAATTTCCCTTCAGATCTGTTATTTATTGTTTCCAGGCTACAGGAACGCCGGAGTGCGGCTATAAGTCATCTTTTCTCTGTTTGCTGTGTCTATACTACGGGATTACTGTAGAGTGGAGCTGAGACCGAAATTTATATTTATTTGTTTGCAGTATCCTTTGTAAGGAGAGCACTGGGATGAGACCAAATTTCATAAACTCTTTTTTATTTGCAATATCCAGTCTACGAGAACACTAGAATGAGGCCAAATTTTATAAACTTTATTTATTTGCAGTATCCAGGCTACGAGAAGACTAGAATGAGACCAAATTACATATTCTCTTATTTATTTGCAACATCCATACTACGACAAACAACACTATATAGAATGAAACCAAATTACATATTATTTTATTTATTTGCAGTATCGAGACTACGAGAGCACTGGGATGAGACCAACAGTGCAGTGCTGGCCCGCAAGACGCAGCTGGACGCAATGCTCGCAGACTCCCACAAGCTGGAGACCAAGCGGGCTGAGGTGGAGGCCTGGCTCGCGAGGATGGAGCACCGACTGGAGCGCTCCCAGTCTATAGGCCATACGCCCGACATGGTCGACCAGCAAATACGGGAGCAGAAGGTGAGTAATTGCTGCACACGTCGTGATACTTTCTCTTGACAGTCCGTAGTAGATGTGAGGCAAAGGGGATTCTAAATCCTACTCTCAGAGAATTCCCTTAGTAGGTCATTCACTACTAGTATTACTGAGCGATAGCTGTTCTCTTGAGTTTACGTTTCGAGCCTGCAACGCTTTCAACCCTGATAGTTCAAACGGTTTACATGAGAATGGCCGGTAATGGGCTTGTGTAACCAAAGGCTTCAGGCAAACACATTTGGCTGTTCTCCGTACCACAATGAACTCACAGGTTAATGTACCAAAGGACTCATCCAGGAACAGTTGAATATCCAGGGCTGAAAGATCCAGTTATCTCATTCACTACATTTAGCACGAACAGCTGTCTTGTTTGGCACTCACAACGAAAAAATCTGCTTGGTTACACCATTTGGTGTATTAACTTGGCTGGTATTAGAAAAGACCTATGATTACGTAGGTATTTTGCTTCTCTTCGGGTAGAATTGAAGCGCAGGGAGCGAACGTGCGCTACTGAGTGGAAGTTTTTATATTGTGTGTATTTACGGTAAGCAAGCTGCGAGAGAGCTGTGATGCCAGCTAAGGTTGCGGTCTCCGATGCATCATGCCCGACTCTTAACTCCTGGTCCAGCCAGTGTTTGACTTCGCCGCCTTGGACCTTAAATATAACCACTGTCAACAATCTAGGTCCATTTTCTCCGACGTCGACTCCTGGGACAAGCGAGTGTCGGACTCCGACTCCTTGCTCCCAAAATATCTGATATTTACGAACTCCGCCTCTGCAATCTTAATGTCAGTAAATTCTAAATCAATATTTTTTCCGATGGGCGCTACCCAAGCTAGAGTAGTGCATAACACCGGTTTGTTCCTGTCGATTGTGTTAACTTAAAAACTGGAAAGAATTCCGAACGCTGCCACGGAGGAAGCGCCGCACCAGTGATATCTGTTATTCTGTGCTGTGTGTACTCTATGCAAGAACATTTACTTATGAGCGAATGCTGAGGTTTTTTACTAAATGAAAACGCAGTGTTGGATCGGTGCCCTTACAATGTGTGACCTGCCTGACATTTAGTTATCCAGCTGAATTGAATTGATCCTTAGTTAACCTGGCCTACAGTCTTAACCAGCCTAACCTAACATATACTTTGCGGTAGATCACATACTATATCGGGACGGATGTGTTGTTTGCACGTCATACATACACCATTAATTATCTGGCTTGAGATTTGAGAAACAGCTTACACTGAACAGTTGACTCAAATAACTTAACAAACGATGGTGTATTGAGCGGCAATTCCTGCGCGTCATTCATTCAATAATATACTGGAGACGTTTGAAATTCCAAGATTGTCTGTTGATCTTGCGAGAGTATCGAAGAATTTTGTGAAACCTCGAAATTTCATCTCTCTGAATTATGTTTCGAAAGAAAACTCATTTGCTATGGTTTTTCTGGATGTTTTGCCCATTGTATCAAAGGGTAAAGGCACGGCACCTTGAGGCATTCAAGTTTCTCAAATCCAAAATAAGGATGAAAGTAGAACGCCTCCTGGCGTAAGACCATCACCCCGCGGTGGGGGCAAATTCAACAACACCGTCGTTTTGGGTCGCCAGCTATCTTTAGAATTTTGACATTTTCCGCATCTCAATCAACCCTCCTGACTGCTTGAAAAAAATTATTATGACTCAACTCTTTCTGCTTTTTTTTTGGGTGGACAGACAGCAAAACTTAACGCCGTCATTTTTGGTGGCCGGTTAACTATAGTTTTTTGGTATTTTTCACATCTAGGTCAGCTCACCTGACTACCTGCAAAAAAATTATGAACATTGCTCTACTCCTCCCTCTTTTTGGGTGGACAGACAAATATACAGTAGATACATGAATTTTCAACGTGAACATTATCACCTCTCTTCGCTTCGGTCGCGGGTGGTAGTAAGTTGAAGTGTAAGTAATAGGATTTGGTACAGAGAAAAATGCCTGTTTAGCATAGTTTTTGCTATAGAATGTAAACACTCTGGTGAAGGTCTTAAATTCAAGCTAAATTATTAAAAAAATCAGTGTAAAATAAAAATGTAAGAATACTTCAAAGTAATTAGCTCTTTGCGATCGGGATATTTATGGGATTGTACTCGTTCGTTAGCATATTGAATTCGGTTATAAGAATGAGGGGCACCTGGTAGACGACTTGATCAGGTGCCAAATATTTCAGCATTACAGTAGACTTTTATCTTAATGTATCTATTATATCGTTATGTTCTCCCATTGTTCCGCGAAGACGTTCGCCTGTCAACTTACACTGGGGCGATCTCGTCACACGAGGGCGTTAATTGAAGTCATATGAAAAAATTGAATTAATCGTTGATTATTATCCACATTGATAACACTTATTACAAAATCTCAATTCTAACTCCAGGACGATTGTGGGAATATGTTCCTGCTCTTGCCGAGATATATGAACTATCTGAAGACTAGGCTCTAGAAGACATAGTAAGGCTGCGAAGTCAACATAATCAGGGGAAACCGGTAGGTCCATCTGTTGTTAACTTGTTAGTGATATTTCCACAGCACTAGTGAAGAACAATGTTCTGCAAATTTTTGCATTGTTCTTCGAATTCTTTCAATTCTTAAAATTTTTGTTATACGTTTTAAGATAAAATTTCCCGCCAATTGTACTGTATTATACTTGATGTATTTTCCAGGGTCAGCAGGCAGAGTTGCAGCAGTTCAAGCATCAAATGGATCTGCTGAATCAGCAAACTCAGCGCATGGTGGCCGTATACCAGCAGGACGATACGCGACTTCTGCGCCGGCGTGGAGAAGCCCTCAATGCTCGCTTTAGTAGCCTACAAACCAAGTACGTACCTAGTATTTATTATAAGTTTAGTCTAAAGCCAAATGCGCAGATTTAACTTACTGTATAAGACTAATTGGCGCGGCTTTCCTTACTGACAGCGAAGTATATACATGAGAGTCTTTCATCGTTCACGCTCTTTGCCGTTATCTTGTTTTACTACAACTGCTTCTGCAAAACGCTACAAAGACACTCTGTGACAGTGTTCTCTCCCGCGTTCCAGTCCCAGGGCTAGTGAGGATACTGAGCACCATAGACCAGTATGGTGAGGTCTATGGTAGCACCATATGTTTCCATTTCCCGCGAAAAAAACTGTTTTGCAATCACAGCTTCTGAATTTGACGTCCAGCGTGCGCGCAAGCAGAGTTCGGAGATGCCACGAAGAGTGAGTGACTTCCTATTCTGTTGCTTCAAGAGACACGTAACATTCGAAAAGGGATTAGGTTGGTGCAAAGGTAATGTTCTATTTCAAAGTTTATATTACGATTGACTGATCAAATATATTCCTCGGGTAAGGCATACATAGAGCTAAGATTTTGTACAGCGGGTGCGGGAGACCTCTATACGACTGTCGTCACTATATATATATATATATATATTGTTTATCCTCTTAGTCGTTCGGGATTAATTGCACTGCGATATCGCCAGAACTTGCCAAGAGCAACCATGCTACGATTTCACTGTATTGTAGACTCACGACCACAGCATGAATTATAAAAAGCTGTCAATACAAGGTTTTTTCGAGCGTTATTTTTTGACGGCGGACTCAGTAGCTTCCTTTTCAAGGCTCGAATTTCCTCGTATCTAATTCCCACAAAGCATGACAGACAAAAAGATGAACATGATTATAAAGTATAAATAAATACACTTTGTGAACTTTTATATATATAGTGTTGATTATTTTTCTTGCGAAAACTCAACTCAGTGAGTATTATTTTTGTGATTGCGGATACCCAATGGCCATTACTCTAGCGTTCGGTACCTTTCGTTCTCAGCATCGCCCTGCGCGGCAAGGCGCTCCACACCGCCATGGGCTCCAACAGCAACTTTGACAAAGCTCTGGAGAAATTCTACAGTTGGCTGGCTGACGCTGAGGCCTCCACCTCTGCTCTGGATGCTGACACCGACAAGAACGCCGCAACGACTGGCTCCCTCAGCCATCGTCGGGATCGTTACACGGTACATGCTAAGGTAAGTCAGTGCTTGATGTTCTCTTCCGTGCTACTGTTTTCCCTGTTCTTCGAGACACGTTCGTGCACTTTATTTTATTACATATAGTGTTATTGAATTGTGCTTTTAGAAAGTGACGTTCTTGTTTTCTTGTGAATGCTATCAATGTGCATTAAGATAATTGCCTGTTTTGTTACTATCTGAGACGCGCCGAACAATGATAGTCCTGTTCTCCGCTAGGAACTAATCCTAATGAAAGAAAACACATTCCAGCTGGTTGCATTGAACGTTGCTATTCTACTCACGATTTCAATGTTCAACATCCCCTCCATGTGTCTCATTAGCTGCTTGAAAATGAGCAGTATAAGAAAATAAAATTTAACTCTAAATATTTACTACAGTGCTTGAGGCTTTGTTTTTTTTCATCGTGTTCTACCTAAGATTTTAATAGCATGTGCACTGATGAGAGTGGTCGGGTAAGTGCGGCGCGGCGTTGGTAACGTTGTCGCTACAAATTAGGTACCTACCATAGATCGGACAGGTCCCGGCATATTCTCTGGTGGTCCAAGCATGGATCGAACGAATCCCAGCGCAGTCTGGTCATAACTGTTGTCAGCAGGTCCAAGCTTAGTTCGAACTGGTACCAGCCTGTTCCCAGGTGGTCGAGGCATAGATTGAACAAGCCTCAACACAGTCTCAGCTCAGTGCCAGCAGTTCCAAGCTTAGATCGAACAGGTCCCAGCACAGTCCCAGTCCCTCGGGGTCCAGTAATTGGTTGCTGTCTAATTGCATCCATTCGTTACCGCGTGGCGGGCGCCTGCTCTTGCGCTGCTGTCGTGGTCACCTCCGTCCTGCAAGGAGGGGGGGGGGCGGCTGTGCTACTTGCGATACGGGGTCTTGCTGGAATTTGCTAGCTGGTACTGGGGTTTACTGGCAGTTACTGGGGTTCGTTGGCTGATAATTTGGATTTCTTGTTATCACTCGGGCTATCTGGCTGCTACTTAGGCTACTATCTGGTATTGGGATTCTGAGTGTTGATGCAGCTCCTGACTGCCACTGGGGCTTCTGGTTGTTCTTGGAGCTGTTGTCGGTTGCTGGCTGCCACTGAGTTTTCTCGCTACTACTGGGGCTTCTTAGCTTTTTCTCTTCAAGGCGCAGGTTTGATGGCCTCCCCAACTTTTGCTCAACGCTTTCTTTTTGTGTCGGCATATATTTTACTGATTTTCTTCCAAGCCTGTTTTGAATTTCTTATACCTAGGAAGTCACTGTATCTTCTCAGAAAGGCTTTTGGACCTTCAAATAGTATAACTATCATGTATACATATATTGAAGAGCCCGCGGCGCTAGTAACCCAACCCACTATAATAATAATAATATATTGAAGAAAACCTGTTTTCGTACTTGCTGTAATGGCCATTGTGTTTGTATTAAATATTTTGCCATTTGTTCGGTGAATGCACGAAATTTAGGACCGCTACGTTCGTCACATGTGCGTACTTCAGAAAGCTATTGTCCCAGTTGTAGGAATGTTGCCAAGACTTAAACTACATTGTGTCAGCTACCTTGACGTGGCGCTGCGTCAAATTTGTGCCATTTCTTCCTTGTCGGTTGTACAATGATTTACATATATTGCGCCTCAGCTAACCTCGAAGTCACAAGAGCCACAATACTGTTATATGCAAGCTCTGTGTTGCCGTTGCTATTTTTGTTTAGGTTTTTCGTCTGCTGGAAATTCATTTTCTGCTCTCTTTATCCGTATTTTCTTGTCATGTATTTTTATCTCTAGATATAGAAGATACATAACTTTATCCGATGATTGTGGAGCAGCTTTACTACCTGGCTCCTTTGGTTGCACGTAATTCTGCCGGAGTGACGGCGCGCTTGCCCTTTACATTGACCCGACAAAAAGATGTGGTCATAAGGTTTTTGGATATTCTGCCAGGCGACGAATTTGGAGGAGCTCTGTCGCACCGCTCTGTAGCACGTGTATCTCTTGCATATATGCAACGATCGTCCATTGTATGGGGGCATCCGCGGTCCCGGTCCGGTTGTGCATTTGCATCCGTGTTCCTTGGTATAGCTCCGGCTTATAGCAAGCGCGCGCAACATCCAATATTGCTCTCGCGACAGCCCTTCTTTTGCTCTTCTTCGGTGAACTGCCTCGCCACGGCGCGAGGTCTGCCGGAGACTGAAGCACTTGTGCTTGGATGGAGATGGAAGACTTGGATTAAAAGGACGCAGGTGCCGAGATCGAAGATAAAGTATGTCTTGGAAAGAAAACACAATAGACGAGAAAGACGGAGGGTGTAAGGAGAAGAGAAAATGAACGCTTTATCTGTGAGGTAAGTATGCGTGCAAAGAGAATCCAAAAGATAAGGCTGAATAGTGGAGTAGAGATAAGGCGTAAAGAATACTGGAGGTGTGCGCCACATAGTTACGCTGTAAATATGAGAAATGGTCAAGCGGACTTCACAGGGAGCCGAGTATATTAAAGCGACAGGAAGCAAGGAGATAGTGTGTCAAAGGATAGATAATAAGAAGATGTAGCTAAGTTAGAAGCACTAGACGATTAATGCGTTTGTAACCATAGTAAGAGTGTGATAATTACGAATAGTTAGATTATTTAATGAAGTAAGAGACTTGAAAGATAACACGATATATTTTTGAGAAAGTTTGATTGTACTTGTAAACAGGAAGCTAGAATTGGACACGTATTGAGAGTAATGGATGAGTAGATAGTGTTAAGTGAGGCTGGGTTTGTTTCATAAAAATGTATATAACGACCCTGGCGCTTAATTAATGGATGGATATAAACCATCTAAGCCAGTGATTCCCTGCGATATTTACCGAGCAGGATGTAAAGTTGTTGAGAGACCGGGCTTCCAACAAGGATCTGCTGGAGTGTAAACATGACTACGGAAGAGGTGTAGTTCTACTAGACTAGAATGGCAGTATTTCAACCTCATTTTACCGTGAACCCACTCTTACACTGTGGAACAAGTTTTTTATTCTTACACTCCCGAGTATCCAAAAGCAACAGCTTCAAAACACTAGTCTTGCGTGCTTACAGAATAGCGTCAAATTTCCAGATTTTGCATTATAAATTTCAATTCCTCAAAAGCTTGTTCCGCCGGAATGGTTACCACCATCATTTGGTTTAATCCTGCATTAAAAGATTTCTCGCTACTTGTTATCAAGCAAACACAAACGAGTTACTATCCAAACACAGGTGTTTCTTTGCCACAGAAGTCAGTCTGAAAATTTACGCAATGAACTAACCACGCTATTATCTGAATATTTCTCTGATTTAAATTTCAAATCCTGTTGTCAGGTAAATATAATATCGGTTCACTATTCCGCTACAAAGACGCACGTACCCGTGGCGTGCAGAGAGTTTTTGTTTATGATTAATTGTAAACTTTGTTCATCGTCGTACATGCATAGCCTCTGCTTCCCATACGCTTTTAAAGACATCTTCTGAACGCGCTGAGAGAATATATCGTACCGGAAGTATTCTTGTCCATCTCCATTTGCATCCGTACGACTGCACGCTCATGTTATCGGCTGCAGAGTCCGTCTAGAAAACTTGCAAACTCTTACCATGTGCAATAGCTCTGACCTTTGAATAGTTGAGTCATTTTACATTTTTAGACTGAAACCGATTTTAAATGATCATAACGGTGCTCATCCACTTTTTATAGCTAATCAATAGGGGTTTCTGTAAAATCCATAAATAACATTATGAATTAGATATTCAGCTAAAATATCTTCATCTTTACTGGGGTACTGGTGACGGTTGAGGTGCCAAAACGTTTTCCCCATTTTTTTATAATTCGACGTTCTTCCTTCTTATTTTAATGTGGTTTAATGGAATTAGTAAAAACAACCTTATTTCCATATTTATACTACGACTGCGAAACAGAGCAGACTATCAATTTTTAGATAAACATTGTGCGATCCAAGTAAGAAGTCGAAAATAGCACTTCATTACCTCCGCCAAAGAGGTTATGTTTTCATCGAATTTGTCTGTCTGTTAGTCTGTTTATCTGTTATTCTGTCGTTCTGTCACCAAGATAACTCAAAAGTTATGGACGGATTTTGCTGAAATTTACCGGGATTGTTAGGCATGTTAGGAGGAATGAATGACTAAGTTTTGGTGAAGATCCGTCCATCCGTGTTTGTCTGCCTCATTTTTCTCAATGCCATAACTCAAAAAGTTAAGAACGGATTTTTATGAAATTTACATGGATTTTTAGGTGAAAGAGTAAATGATCATATTTGTGTGATGTTCTGTTTGTTCGTTCATATGTTTGTTGCTGTGTTTCATTTTATGGTTTTTAGCGCAATAACTCAATAACTTTTGAATGGATCTTTATGAAACTTATAGGAGTTGTTAATAATTTTAGAAGACGTACAGTATATAATTAAATTTTGGTGCAGATCGGTTGGTTCGTTTGTATGTTTGACTTATGTATATCATAATATTTGTGAGCAGCATTACTCAAAAACTTATGAACAGATCTTAAAAAAATGCAGAAACTGTTAAAGTGTTAATACTATCAAAAGGCACAAATGATCAGATATTGGAGTCGATAAAAAAATCATGGTTTCAGGGCCAATTTGAATTTTTTGTTACAGTTGTTTTACTTGACCGAGGTTTGCGCTCTCAGGGTTCTCTAGTTTGTTATATAATGCTAAGTGCTTATTTAAACGTACTTAATATGTAAAGAATTTATTAAATATATTACTGTGTTCTGATGCCCGTATTTGTTATACTACTATGAGGTTTTGAATGTTATATTGGTGTGGTTGTTAGAAGACGTGCTATATGTGGATACGAGAAACACCTAAAAACGCTCAGGAGTTCTTTGCTATGTTTTATTTTTTTCTTCTTCTTTCCCGATTTGCTGTTCTCGCACTGTGATCGTCTATGTATGGGGTCCCCTTTTTTCTTCAAGTTCATGTCTGTCTTTGTTCCCTCTCTAGAAACACGGCATCATCCCTTTTTTCTCTGTAGCAACACCGTTGCGTTTGTTTCCTCTTCCGTCAGTATAAACACCTTTGCGTTTTTCCCTTGTAGAAAGGAAGCACAAACTAGCACGTACTGTATAAGAAAAAATAATGCAACAGAGTTACACTCTTGGACACGATATTCGTATGAGAAGTAAACCATTTCTTTCCAAGCTAAGCCTCTCTTCCCCATGCGGCTCCGGTAGCAGATGCGGAACACGCGGGCTACAGAAGACTGATGTCCCTGTCCGCTGAGGAGATATTGAGTAGCACTCCGAGTTTTCTCCAAGTGCGCTGTATCGCGACACCAATATACGGCTGCTTCCGCCCAAATTGTGTTGCTGCAAAATTAGACTACTTGTGTCTGAGGCAAATGCTGCCTCTTGCTCCGTAATCCATTTCTGCCGCTCTGCACGCTGCTTTGGCTTGCTTCACGCCGAAAAATTTCCTCCTTTCTTTCTTCTTACTGCTGTTGCTGATCTTTTTTGTAGCCCTCACCGTCTTCTATCTCCATTTATTGTTACATACGCTGTCGTCCTCTGTGTTGTGGTTCTTCATTTTTATTGGTATACAGTATGTATTGTATAGTATACTGTATGTGTTGGGCAGCGTTTGGGCGTGATACGGGTCATGGTACCCGAACATCTTCCTGGAATCCAGATTATATGTGTCTCTTCTTTCTTCTTTTAAACAGTGTACTGCGTTGCAGCTAGTTCTTTGGGCAGAGAAGCCAGTGCTAGTAGTGTCATATTATAATTCTGTTTGTTGCTCCCAACTTTTCTTTCTTCTTGTTTCCTTAATTAGTACGACCGCTGCGCATTCAGTTTGAGATGGCGGAAAGTTAGGATATGTTGGATACGGTTTCTGGAGGGAACAACAGGAATCATCAGAAATTGAAGCTGCTACTGATCGCAGGTCATTAAGTAAAAGATTTACTCTCTGACTGGAAATATATTTTCACACTTCGTGTGCATAATGCGGCGGTCATATATTGAAGAACAATGTTTCGTTTTGTGGAAGTTCTTCAGGTTCCAGCTCGTGTACTGTCGTTTGGTATTTGACCTGAGCTGTCCCAGTCACCCTCTCGACCGGCAAGTGCCCTGTATTATGACTGAGCTACAAAATTTCACCGGCACATGACTAAAGTTTCCGAAACATAATTAGCTGCCGAAGTACATGTACAGGTCTGTGTCATAGATAGCAAGTGCTGCAATAGTCGTGAATGTAATCCACGCAGGCCGATCGAGGAATAGTAATTTACTAGCTGGATGCTCGAATGCTTCGCGTTTTGGCACGTTAATAATACACATAACTGATCACCATGCAGATACAAGCAAGTAACAAATCTGTGTTTTACTATATAGTAGGATTATTCTGATCCCTCGTCTAACCTGCGGTCACGTTCGACATTACAGTAGCTTAGCCTACTGTACCCTCTGCAGGATCATGGATAGAATATTTTCTTTCCGTAGAAAGCTTAACTTACTGTACGCTGCAGGCCCTACTACATAGCTTGGTATTAGTGTATTAATATATAGATCTAGTCGTGTGAGTCTATTCTCTGCTTACGCTCAGCTCCACTTCGGTCACACCCATATAAATTTTGTTTCCCATTGTTCCTGTTGGCGGCGCCAGCGTCCCCACTGAAAATATCCCCATACATAACCTGCCTCCGGCCTGTTGGCTCGCTTGTATCGGGTGTCATCGGGCGAAGCTCTGCCGTAGTTAATGTTAATTTATTTGTTCTTTTTCATCCTATCTGATATTTTCGCACAATTACAGTCGTCCGCGCTAAATGTAATCACTGAGCCCCTTAGGGAGCATCGGGCGACCCATCAGCCGTAAGATTAGGAGTGAGATATTCGTCCATCCTGTGCTGCTCTACAGGAAGTTACATTAGTTTGGTTTGGCCTTTGCGATTTTACATTTCGCACTTCTGTGCGTGCTTCATGTTTCTGCTGATGCTTTTCTTGTTTTTGCTGCTTTTTAACTTCCTTGTACTTGTGGTGTGGTGCTCCCATCCCTGGCTTCATCTGTTCACTTGCTGTAATATTTATGTTCCTTATTTCTCCCTCTCTCTTGGAAAGCAGCAGCTAGTGTGAGTTGCGGGAGTCTTGCACTAGAAATAGAAATCGTTATCAATGTAAAATCAATAGTCAGAAGGTAATTACCTACGCAATAACTGTGCGACACCGACCTAAATCAAATGGCCACCCTTTTTGCACTGACAGAATCCAGCAGGTGTAGTGCAGCTTCGCTGCCCTTGTTGCGATCACTGAACTAGAGGCAAATAATTCGATTTCAATGGATAATATATGATAATTGTTTCTTGTGCGATAATTGTAAAACTTCCCTTCAGAACCAGGCATAGCCCACTTACTCGCCTGTATTGGGTGGCGTCAAGTAGGGCAGCGGTGCGCGCTCCATTATTCTATTGCTCAGTATGGGGCTGGGCTGGATCTCTTACTGCTTCCATGAGGTTATGAAGCCTCCCGCTGTTTTGCCGAAGATGCTCCACCCCTTTCTGCGTGGATCGCATCCTTGAAATCTTGGCTGGAGAGCTTGAATTGCAAAAGTAAAACCCTGCTGCGCGCACACCTTCCTCGTCCACTACATGTACGCATGTATCAGGAGTGAAAGACAGAGAAACTACGTATAAGGAGTTACAAATCGAACAAAAAAATTTGTAAAAAGTGAAATTTACGAGCGATATCTTACACAAATGGAATGATGAGGTGAAGTTCCATGTATCAGACCACTTGTGACTCCCGTCCCTTCGCGACAACAGTTCCCTCACAGAATTCTGGGCGACCCTAGAAGCTAAAAGCTCAATCAGCTTCTGAGGCGGCAGAAAATTTTGGGAGGGTCGTTTCGCTTAACGAGATCTATACATACCTTCATAACGTGTAAGATATACCCACGAATCATGCTCGTTAGGCGGGGTTTCAATGTATAATCTTATTTCACGTTTCTTTACCAATGAGTAGTTAGGTCTCGTGAGTGGTGTTCCTCGGTGCCCTGCCCTTTTCGTTTTCTTATTATTAGAAATTTCACCCTCGGGTCGAGACGGACCAGTAGTGAAGCCCAACTGAAGTGTTTTGAAACACCGGAAAGCCTGAAACGCTGCTGAGGAGCATTAACCAGAAAACCATTAACAGCTGACTTGAGCGCCCGCAGGTCAACACCGCCGAAAGCTGATGACGGTAATGAATCCCAGACAATCCGACCAGGCCAGAAAACACCGACTGGTATGTCACATAACAGACTTCAATGTAAAGAGGTGGGCGTAAGCCGCAGCGCGTGTATTTCTCCCAAAGACTGTGAGAGCAACGATATAAAAAACGCAACCGACACCGATGTCTTTCATTACTGTATACCTTATAAAACGCACAGCGGGAAGCTACCCTTCGCCTATGGGCCAGATTTACTTTCTTTCAGAACCATAATCGCTACTGATTGACCGACCCTCACTACCCACACCAAATAACTCCAACGTGTACAGTGGACCCCTCTGGTTGACCCTCATGTTCCCAGTATTTCATGTCTTCAGTCGCTTGCATACCACGACTGGGAATTATTGTTGAGTTCAATGCTTGTTATAAGACCAACACTATTATCTTCCTGTCCTCTTACTGGATATACTATCGTTGAAATAGTTTAGTGGTGTTAACTGAAGCGTTCCCTCCATACATCACCAAAGGGTTGTTCCCATGTTTAACACACAGTCATTGTGAAGTTTATCGAGCAATTAATTTAGTCTGACAAAATATGTACATTGCTACGTATAATCTTGGATGGTATTACTTTAAACTTTGGAGAACAGTGCTCCATATTCCAACGCTGGTGGGTAGTAGGTTTTAATTATTTCTTTATTCGTTTGTTCACTAATTTCTGGACGAGCGCATGGCTCCCATAATCCGACGATGGTCGGCCGTCGGTTATGATGAACGCGCTCAACGAAGAGCGGTTAATGAAGCAATCTGTTTAAAGCGGCTCCTTTCTCTTTGCTGCGCTTCAAAATTCAAGCCGCCGCTCGTGCTGTCAAAGCTCGTCGCTGTAAATATTCCTTCGGCTTCGCATTTATCTCTTTACTTTGCTGCCTCTACGATGAGTAATTGCGTCATAGACTGCGGACGGCTGCCGGCCGGGTCTGGCGCTACGGCAACGCTGCTTCTGCTCTCTGGCGAGCCTCACGTAAAGCGGGTCTACTTCTTCACACTAGAATACAGTCCATATATTCCTATCGGTAGGTATCGAGTAGGTGTAGTGTGCATTACGGCCATGTTTATTGTTCTATGCGTCAACCTCAGATTTACCACCTAAATATATATATATATTAAATCTTTTACAGTTTGTTTACAAAATGGAACGAGTCTTGCGAATGCCATCGCAGTGATGCTCATGTGCTTGGCCGTTCAGAGCTTCAGCAAACAAGCTGTTGTAAACATTGTAGCATTGGATAGATGTCCACTCACCATAAATTCAATATAGTTTTGCACAAGGTACGATTTCAGTGTTGTTTGCGTAAGAGTCTTAACCCGTTACTTAGTGAAGCTCAGGCCTGACACGACCGCTTTATGTATTGCCATTTTTATGTTTGTTATATTTTTGTTTACCCTAATTTGGTCGTCACTAAAGATAGGCTGTTTGGAGCTAAAACGTATATAATAATCACATACTAGTTATATTACTTGCCTAAGATAATGGCCAATATAATAATAACTAGTGGGCCCGCGCTGTCACAAATGACAGCGAAAAATTTGTGTTGATCCTGCTTCATTAATTACGCTTTCCTTCATACAATTGCCAATTTTAAAGATCATGCAGATGAGGGTTCACAGCTTCATAACTACTCAGCATCGACCCTCTTATTTTCTTTCTCTCACATGGAAAATATTAATTACTTTTGCAGGCAGTTCCGTAAAACTGAAAATAATTTATTCGATTTGGTTTCATAGATACCCCAAGATAGCATATGTGTCCGCTAGGTTTTTTCTTATTGAAAACTGTTTCATCGACAATTGCATAAAAGTTGGAAGAATAGCTGTTGGAACGAAGTCATCTGTGGGAAGAAACTACGAATCAAGATGCATCAGAGTGCCAATGGAAGCTTCAGATATCTCCAGTGCTTTGATTTGAACTTCGGCAATGCAAGAGAAGTGCATTCAAATAGAAGGCCGCTCTATATTTTGCCCTAGCTAGATTCAATGTATTCAGAAGGTAATACCACAGTTCACTTACAGAAGATAGATGTGTCAGATTTGGGTGTTTGCAACAAGCCCTTGAATTTTCAGGACTGTGACGTCACAATTGCGTCACGCCACTGTTCCAGGGAGTAATCCTTGGTATTTGCACAGTGGCGTGACGTAATTTTGGCGTCACAATTTTGAAGATTTCAAAGGCGTAGCGCATACACTCACATCTGACGTAACTACTAGGAGAAGCTATAGATATCATTATTTTAATTTCAACTGTCGCTGATTAAGATACGTTTGCCATCATCTGCAACCTGGCCTATTTTCTACTGATCAGTTTTCAGTCGAGCTTGACTGGATGACCATGGACAGCCTCCAACCCGGGCTAATTTCCGCCTGTTTTGTTAAACCAACAAATAAATAAAACAGATAAATACACATCGGTTTTTATTATATTGTAGATAAATACACATCAAATGCTAAACTTGGTAAACGTTTTAGGATTACGGTCATTTTCAGTAGCTCGTACAAGTTGAATAAACACAGCTTAAGTATTTGTTTGTTTCNACAAATAAATAAAACAAGATAAATACACATCGGTTTTTATTATATTGTAGATAAATACACATCAAATGCTAAACTTGGTAAACGTTTTAGGATTACGGTCATTTTCAGTAGCTCGTACAAGTTGAATAAACACAGCTTAAGTGTTTGTTTGTTTCTTGCAATCTAAACCGTACTCTTAGTGCCTTTCCAATGAAACTTGCGGTGATGCTGGACCGTTATCTCCCCCTCTTGATCTGGTGTGCTGTTATTGATGAACCTTCATCTCCCATATATCTACCAATGATGGATGATACCACCCGTGGACTTCGCACGACGCTACCTCCGACATGTACCCTTAGCCAGAGAATAATGATAATAACAAAATAATATATTTTCTCATATGGATACAGTGCCTGACAAATTAGTGGTGCAACACAGCGAGGTATTCCTTCTTATAAATATGAATAACGTTCTTAAAGGTAACATATGGGAATGGCGTTATCGTTGGCTTGTGAAATACACTAAAAAATTAACAAATTTAGAAATAAAGTAGACTTACTGTATTGAAGTTAATAAATGTGCTGCCGGTTTTGAATTTAATTCAACTCCCTGCAACCAAGCGCCTGACACCCACTAGAGGCCTCGCATATCTATACGGTGTCCATGAATGTAGTGTATTGGAAAGCAGAAAAGAACAAAAATCCCGACTATAGTTATGAATCAGGCCGAAATAAAAATAGATATATGCGTTATGTATGACACGAATTACTCGGTGTGAACATAGGATGTGCGGAAATTCGAAGAAGTAGTGGTAGCATTAGCAGCGCTTGATATCCATTCTTCTTAATCAACCCCTACCCACTATAATAATAATAATTCTTAATCAACCCTATTATCATAAATGAAGGAGACTAGCTGACTGCAATCCTTATATTTATCGTGATGATATATATTGTCTTTGCACCACGCGAGTTTTTGTTGACCAAAAGATTTTAAATGCAAAAGCGTACGGGGTTAAAACTATCGCAATTATTATTGAACGGAGCGCCGGCAAGAGGGTTGTGAAGGAACTTCACTTCTTTCTCTTCGTATCCCAACAGTCAGTCGCATCAGGTCTGTCGAGAAGGCGTGTAGAAGAAAATGAAATTTTGCGTACTTTCTGCTTTCTGTGAATGTCATGTAGCGATCCTAGCTGTTGACGAGTATTTATCGATTGCTGTTGCGACTCATTTTCTGCAAAGAGATTGCAATTAGAAATTTAAAAATCGCTTCATAGGCCTCATAGTTCTGACAGATGCGCAAAAGAAAATGTGGAGGTTCCCATCGAAAATTCATAGGCTAGCTATTATCCGATGTGTATACGACGCGGCATCGGATGCTATCCGATAATTGCCTGTAAATTTTCGATTGGGGTTGCGATTGAGCGTGACGTGAATACTGAAAACTTCTCATGACTGTTGCTGAGATGCTCTCCCAACGATAGAGTGCTGCTGTTACTATCAAAATAGTCCCGATGCTTGTGTGAGACTGAAGTAATTCACCTCTTAATACAACCTTTTCCTCTTGGAACCGTCATTCCTGTGTGGCAGCGAGCTCATTGCTGCCCGTGTTTGCGTACTAAGGTCAAAAGAAGCTGCAATTATGCTGCGCACTAACTGCCAACCGTTGCGGCTGGAACTGATATCTGTTTGTCCTAGAGCTCCATGCCGAGCAAGTCTCCGGCTGACACCGGCGTCCGTCCCAACACTTACGAGCTCCACTAAGTGCCAATGGAGAAAGCTGGGCGTGATGGCCGAACAGATGGACCGTAGACGTCGCGTCGAATTAAGTGCCGTCGCGCCGTTTAGATGAGGACTCTCCTACTGCCGGAATCCTAATGAGCTGGTGGCTCGGCCATCAAAACTGTCATTTGCTGACACGCCAGTTCCGTGCTTCGTTCGCCTTGCAACTCTGTGTGCTCAAATGTGACACTTTGGGGAATGTGCTAAACTTTATCATCGGACTGGGTTATAATTTCCTCTTGTGTAGTATCTGTGCGATGGGCTTAGCTTTCGTGAATCATCCTTTTAAGTCCGCCCAACGGCTAGGACTTGCATCAATACCCGGACAGAACACAACCTCACCAGGTCGCTGCTCTCTCGCTACTTACTAATCACCTGGACCGATAGATGCGGACACACAGACACCACACTGCTCCCAATACAACCAGCTACCGCTAACGCTGCAATGGGTTTATTAATATAATAAACTTCATCTGAGAGCAGTACCGAGGGTCTTTCTTGAGTTGCGTTTTCCGTCTCCTCTGTGCTTTCTTCTTGTTTCCTACTCCTCCGATAGGTGAATTAAAAGTACTGAGCTTCATACAGAAATCTGTGAGATAAATAATTTGTCATCCTATAGTCTGCTACTATCTATATGCTCATGGTACCAAGTCTGTAGGTTCTATCACTTTCTGTTTTCATTTAGCAGGTTATTAAAGTGAGACAAGTGACGAATTCATAGAAAACGGAAAATTTGTGTATCGTGCAGTCAACAAATATATTTAGCCACGTGAAAGGCATGTTTCCTTTTGAAATCTTCAGAGTCTGCACCTTATCGTTCCGGTCTTGTGATGAAGATATACGTTCCAGTTAATACTTAATGAGTGCCCGGTCCTGAATTTTCGTCATTTCCTAGAAATTCAGCCGTTATTCTATCTTAACAGCAGGCAAAAATAAATCAAAAGTGTTAGAACCATCAGACTTATAAATTCGGCGCTTACAGAATAGCAGACAAGCAGGACATTTGTTCATTTATTCATCTCACTGATACTTGTGTTAGGATCGTTTTTTTTTTTTCATTCGCTCCACTTCCTGTCAGTGTTTAGTGGGATCCTCTTCTTCTTTTTAGAATTATCATTCCCAATCTTATCTGTTATCATGGAATGGTATTCCGTCATGGGTATTCTTCTTCTCCCAGGTACCTCACATTTTTCATGACATACTCCATGTCCCATCTTTTTAATTTTCAAAGTATCTATGCGTTGGCTAGAGACAAACTCAATCAAGCATATACAGTAATAATCTATAGTGTTTTATGCATAACTGAATTCTGATAACCACGAGCACTTTAAACTAAAACATGCATTTCTTGTTAATATGATAATTAACAACGTGTGGGTCATAGTTTTTGTCTTATGTATGGGACATGTAGAGTAGAATATTCTAGAGCTCCACCTGTAGAGCTCATATTTATCTATTTATCTATTTACCACTTTCTGCGATATGATTACATCGATCAGAGAACTGAGCTGTGTTATTTTCTTTTTTTGTCGTATAAATGACGTAATATGAAATCTTCAATTAACGTGAACATTAGCACAGATAGTTGCTATGTGAGTTATACTTTATGTTTATTTTAACGTAAGTTCTCGATAGGAACGTATCAAAGAGTTTTATTGGCGTGCTACTCTATCTGTGTTTCATACCTGCTGGTGCCAATCCGTTTCTAGTCTTTTTTTTTTTTACCACCGTCGGTCGAAGAAATTGTGGTGTCCAGTGCTGTGGTCTTAAAAACGATCGCCTCTTTGCTCGATGTACTTCTTGTTTTAAACGTGTCAGTCTCAAGTTTGACCTAGTAAATCCATACCGTGCACTGTAGCTTATCTGTAGAATTCAACAGAAATATAATTAGATCTTGTTCAATCCCACAAATCGCAGCGCAACTGAACGTCACAGAATAGCACTCCGACAGGCAGGCACTGGGGGCTCCCAAACTGACATTGCCCCCCCCCCCTTCTGCACTTACTGTCGCCTATACATCCTCGCTTGCGCTTCGCTCAAACGAACTGCAGTAATAAACGTATGGACGATATCTCAGTTGCAGCTGGACAACATTAATAAGTGCCACATTTTCCAGTGGTTGCATGCGTTGGACTCGTGATGTTTCGTTAAGAATTCTTTGTGGATGAAGTCCAAGAGGTAAACCGTAAATATTATTCATTTTTATTTTTTTTAAGTTCTTTCATTTTCTGTTCTGAATCGATCTGTGTATAAGTTATAAATATTTGCAGCAATTGTTGTAATTATTTTGTACTCTCGCTTTTCAATTCTAACCTGCTTTAACGATTAATATATTTGCAGTAGTTTTTGTAGCTGTTCACGTTTCCTTTTGTATCCAGAGTCCATATCTTCTTGAGCTACAGTCAAGTTTTTTTTTAATTGTTCACTTCTCACTTCACAGTCTGAGTCCAATTTTTATTTTAGATAAATTTACTTGCCGTAGTTGTTCGAACTATTCACTTTTTCTCTGTATAATAAGTTTATGCCTGCTTTCAGTAACATCAAAGAACATAACTCTTCACCTGTATACCCCCATCTAGCTTTCTCTACTCCCTCCCTACTCTAGCAAATCCCGCGTCTCAGAAGTAAGCTGCTTTAAGTGTATACGCAAACAGACTTTTCATTCTATTATTATTTGCGACGGCTCTTCGCTGCCGTATTCTTTAATCCAATGAAGAAGGCCTAACTTCACTTCCAAACACAGGCATAATGCTTGCGCAAATTCAACCAGGTATATAGTTGCTTCTTTTACGAGCGGCACTTAGAGCGCTCTAGACTCTCTCAGAATTTAGATGAGGCAGCCTCCTGTACTTTTTCTTCTTATGAATGAAGGTGTTGGATGTTCTTCTTGGGTATTGTCTCGAGTTGGTTGCTTCTTGGAATGTGTGGGGGCTTCTTCGCTGTTTCAAGGATGTCTCATTGTTTAGCGTTCACCGAGACTGCGCGAACCCTAGGTGCCGTTATTATTATGGTACTGTATGTATGAATTTTCTGTATGTATTTTTTCTTCAGTGAATTATGCATGACTTTACGTAATTCTTATTCCCTTTCTTTCCCTTCTGAGCTTTCTGTTGTTTGGTGTTCCTTGTATTTTCCTTGTATGGATTCCCGGCACTCGATATCCCTTTCTTCTCTTCTTTAGAGCCACCGTTCCTACCGAGACTGAAACAATTGGCGAAACTCCTCGCGGAAACACACTGCCCGCAGCATAGTCATGCCAAGAGACTTGCAACACTGAGTGCTGAAGAGACCTAGCCCCGTGGGCGCAGACACAATGTTAGAGGCTCATGCTGTTGCCAATACATCCTCGCTACAGCCCATTCTAATAATAAGAACAATGCTAAAAGGAATTCTAAATTTTGATAATTGTATTAGGTATCATAGAGCATCCTCGACAAGAGAGAAAATCGCTTGCTGTCGACACTCTCTGTTTCATACAGAGCACGCTTCCATTTCTCGCCATTTGTTCGACGTGTGCTCAGAGACTTGTTTGTTTTTTGCATTGAAGCATGTTAGGCTGACTCATTAGTGCCCCGGAGCGGATGCAAACATTAATGCTGCAACATGAACACAAAGGTCTTCTTCCCCTTCGTTTCTCCGTCTTGTCGATGTAAAAAAAAAATGCGCCGAACTTCGGAGTAACGAGGAATTCTTACACAAACTTGCTGCCCGTTTTTGTTTCCCTCGCAATGTTTTGCCGCTAATATCTGAGGTTCTTGCACATTATTGGTATTGTTGCTGGCTCGCGCGTACATATTACGCGACCTACCTGGCCGCCTGTGTCTTGTTCAGCTTTTTATTCCTTGGAGGTTACGCCACAAGAGGAATATAGGAATATCATGGGATGTAAACGAACAATATAGACAGCAGTTTAATTTTTTTTTTTTAAGTCGCACTGCTCTTGTGGTGTTCCGAATAGTTACGAGCGCTCTATACACAAAATACGGAGTCATACGTTATCATTAATTCAAGTGCCTATTCGCAAAATTTTAAGCCAATATCCGATATTAACTGATGTTCTCTTCTGTATACGTGGGCTCAGCCCAAATATTAAAATTAGATACTTTGGAAAATCCGGCAAAAATAGAAATAGTTTTGTTTTTTTTTTAGTTCTTGCAAAATAATCGATGTTTATTGCATCTGGTGCGGACTTTTACTGGAAATAGTTGTCACTCATACCCAATACGCCGGTAAAAAATACCAAGCCTCAAAATTAATTGCTATGATTCTCCTGTTAACTCTACCGGCTTCAAACTAGCATCATAACTACCTATCAGACGTTGGCCTGCATTCCATTCAAACGGCAAGTCACCTGTGATCCCGATCTAACCCACCACTACCGTGTTACTTGCTCTATGTATGCGCCCTGTGTACCTGTGGGGTACCAGAGAGCGCACCGTGCTTATGCCTCTTCTAAAGCGCACCAGTCCGTCCCAGGCGCACCCTCAGAGAACCACTGCCGCACGCATGCGAGTTCGTTCATCCAATGTTATGATGAGCAGCGAGTATAACATGTGTCAGCTTAGCGTTGGATGGGCCTCTGGGACATTGTTATTTTTATTTATTTATTTTTTTTTTTAGTCCACGTTTGCTACTTTCCGGTTTGTTACTTGTACTATCAATTTATTTTCTGATCTTCTTGTTTCTCTTTACTGGTAGTTCTTAATGCGGGATTCGTCTTGCCTGGTTTTCCTGTTTTTCTCGATTTATTATCTTGCCGTGACCTTGGAGCCTTGACTTTCATCTTATAATTACCGCAGATCGGTGGTGGACTCTGGTCATAAGGACGGGTTTATTGCCGTCAGCTCGCTGTGTTTTTTTTTTTTTTTGTGGCGGAAATGCAGGTGGCCGCAGGTGCCCAGCCCTTTCAGATACATATACTAGCGGCCTGCGCCGTCATCACATAACGGCAGAAAATTATTACTTCAGCGAACCTCCGTCTTCTTCTGTCACAAAAAAAATACGCTTCAAAGGACTTCGCAGAAGAAAGTTCAACCTTCTGTCTGTAGACACCGGACTTAGATCGGCGGCCTTTACGTTGGCGATTTTGACGGCGGTCGTTGCCGTTAACAGAACGTATTCTACGCTATCCTAACCTTTCCTATTTCATAAACGTACCTCGTCTAACATTTAACCTAGCCTGCCTAACCTAACCGTAACATAACTGTCATCGCCAGGTTCCACTCCGAAAAGGTTGCCTTTCTAAGATGCACAACTTTGTAATCTTGGATGTATAGATGATGTAGTCAAGCCGTTATTCCGGTATCATTTTTACTTCTAAAAACGCGTACGTGGATGTCAGCTCAGGCTCATATATCTAGTGTGCGCGTTTGATGGATTTGCGCGATCGATCGATCGCGCTGCGCAATCGGTGGGTGTTGTAGGTATTAGGCCGTAATTTCGGGTAAGTTGGACTATATTAGGTTTAATGTCGGGTAGGTTAGGGGAGGCAAGGACTGTTTTTTTTATTTTAAAATTTGAACGATCCACCGATTGCGCAGCGCGATCGATCGATCGCGCAAATCCATCATACGCGCACAACATATCTATAATAAGTACTTAAAAGTCACCCCCCAAATTTGCCGTATTGCGACCCCGTACCATGGATACCGAGTAGCTTCCTTTTCAGTACTGGAATTTCTTCCTGTCGTTCCTCTAGAACGAGACAGGAAAATGCAAGTACATTGATAAATAAGTAATGTGAATTGTTATATAGTGCTGATACATATGTTTATGATATTTTGCTGAATATCACCAAGATATTTAGTGTAATTGTAATTGTTGGAAGGTATGTTATTTTACAGTCAAACCAATGTCCATCGCATATAGCTCATATGTCTCTCAAAGGTCTCAAAGGTGCGCTGGGAGAACACAAAGTTTGAGGACTAAACTTTGTGTTCTCCCAGCGCACCTTTGAAACAATTAAAAATCTTTCGGCGCGCTTCGTACCGTTATAGTGTAATTTAACCAAACGATTTTACGTGTACAGTACTACATCAAATAGTATCTCAGAATATTGACGTAAAATGTAAATTTTTTATTCTCGCGGTGCACCTAGTCACACTTCGTGGCCCACTGGTGGGACGTGGCGCCCCGCTTGGGAACTCCCTGCTCTAGAATGCTAAGGGTATAGTTTGGATCTTAAATGATAGAAATTGGTAGGCTAATTTTTGCGTGTTCTTCCTTCTCTAAATGGACTTTACTTGAGGTTCACCTGGATTTTCACTTTTCATTATATCAGCTTTCGCCCTAGTGACACAAACGAAGCTAATATATATGATAGATAATTAGTAGGTTAGATGTAGACATGAGTCCACCGTCAAACATTGGCCGTGTAATTTATTTTATTTGACAATCTTTTTCATAAATGCAGAAAACCCATTCAGTTATTCTTATAGTCGTTTCTGTACTTGTAGCGTAGTTTGCCGCTAATAGTAGCATGGCCAGTTGTATGAGGTGTCGGATATATATTTTTAATACATAAAATGCACACTTTGATCCAGCTCGAAACGTAATAACTGGAAGAAAATCTATTAAGGGGTAAAAATCNAGTTATTCTTATAGTCGTTACTGTACTTGTAGCGTAGTTTGCCGCTAATAGTAGCATGGCCAGTTGTATGAGGTGTCGGATATATATTTTTAATACATAAAATGCACACTTTGATCCAGCTCGAAACGTAATAACTGGAAGAAAATTTATTAAGGGGGTAAAAATCGTAACATTTTCATTATGATTTCTACCTCACATCACTCTTGATCCAGTTTTGGGTAGCGTTTCATTCACCGTCGTACCGCGTTTCATAACCAGCGCCAAGCTGTCAAGTTTGAATCACGCTTCACTTCATTCGCCGCCTTTCAACATTTCATACCCAGTGCCAGATGACGTTTCCCTCCATTTCATTTGTCTCCCATGTTTGATATCTTCATTCATGGCGGACCAACTGTAGCATGGAGAAGTGAGACCTCAAAGCAGATTACGGGGGGCTCGTCTCCCAAAGCCTTCTTACGGAGCATGGCTCTCTTTGGCCTCGGTTTATTCTACCGCGATTGTGTAGGGCTCAGCGAGCTCCGTCGCCCACCTTCTCCTTTCCAGAGTGTCTTTTCTTTTCCTCCTTTTTCAATGTATCCTTCTCGTCAGCTTTGCTGGGATTGCTGTTCTTATTTCCCCCACACCTGTTGCTGCTCCGGATAGCTAGTATTCCAGCGGTGTTTGGCGTGTTGAGTTAGTATTTCTAGTATTCAGAAGATAGTGTGTGGATATTGGCCCTAACCAGGAATGGGAATGGTGATGTGGGGGGCGCAGTTGTTGCATAAGCCTTCCGTCTCGGACGCCATAGCTCTGGCAATCCGTGGTCGACTGCAGCCGTGTACTCTTCTGGGGGTCAGCAGGCACCTGCCTACTGTACGGACCAGTGCCTGTGGATTTGCTACTTAGGAGGTCCGGTTAAATTGACTTTAACGTTAACTATACGCTGTATTCTCTTTCAGTTTATTTTAAGTCGCCATTTTGCAATGTTCAGTAAACACCATCGCCAACCTCCTTGTTTATAAAACTTCCATTTTCTGTTTGAATAAGTCGCTTACATCAGACTCGTATGATGGCTACTCGCATTTACGTGATGCACATACCTAAGTTTTTTCTATTCTTTTCTTTTTCTTAGACCTAGTTTTAATTTTTTAGATAAAATCTACAGTGCAGTCTAAACCGTAGTTATTTAGTGCTTGGAACTCCAGTGCCGAACTCTCACACGAGCGACATATATATAGTTCATTATGAAATGAGAACAGAAGAAGAATTAAAGCAAGAGAAGTATTTTTTCCCGAATATCTCTCCGCCACACTTACGAGCACTTGCAACTCACGATACGTCGCATTTTGTATGAATTGCTTTGAAGGCTTCAGTATCACCGTGCAAAATTGAGTGATACTTGAACGTACAAGTTCGGTATCGTAGACTAGTGGACCCGCGCGTGAAAAGATTCGCTCAATAATCAGTATATTTGCTTAATATCGGCCAGTGCGGAATCTTATCTTCCTTGACTTGCTTCTTATTCATCGCAAGAAATTTGTGATGACATTTCTGCATTGATTGTACTTTCCCTACTAAAATATAGAGGAAAACGCTACGACGGCCAACTCAAATTATCGTAAGCGATGCGTGCTTTCTTCTGAGCAGTACAGTTCAGCTCATCTGCAGCACACTCTTTCCCTCCTTTAGATGACATGCAAAATCACTGAATTTCATTTCCGCTGCGTATCCTGAATGTACAGTGAATAGTTTCAGCAGAGCAAGATTTTCGCTCCCAAAAAATTTGAATAAATAATTACTACGTCTACTACACCGGGAAAAAAAAACGATTCCTCTACTCTTCGCTGATTTTCTACAAACTGTGTACATCATAAACCAAAAGAAAACATAATTGTGATGGAGAGAAGAAGTAATGAATATCAGACTCTACGGGAACGGCAAGAGAAGTTGGAAGAGCAAGAACTGCATTCAATGGACCCATGCGTGAAAAAATTCCCGCAATGATCGATATTTTTGCCTTCTGCCTGTAGGCAGAATCTTCATTCTTCACTGACTTCCTTCTTTATTTTCTTCATTAGTCCTCTGTCGTGCTGTCATCCTTAGGTCTTCATTATCGCGAGGCAGAAGTAAAATCTTGGGTAAAACACGCCAATGAACTTGAATGTAACGCCAGTCCGGTTAGTTTATATACAATGTTGGCGTTCCGTAGCAATGATACCGTCTTTCCAACTCAAGTATCCAACCAATAATCCGCTACATTGGAAGTTCCGAAAATTTTGGCCTTTGAAGAGAAAACTGCTTCATCAGGTAAGAAAAACAGAAAGCTAGAAGAAATGATTGTCTACTGTCCGTGAAAAATCGCCACCTCCAGAGCGCTTCGTTGACCATCTGCCGAATTTATACGTCGTGATCTGGTCACCTAAAAGAAAAAAGTTATAAAATCGGACTCCAGAAGCTGCATACATAGTGTTCCGATTTCAAGAAGTGTTTGAAGCAAGAAGTGTCTTCAAATAAAGGGATAAGGACAACCTTCGCCATCTTCTGCAACCTGGTCATCGATTTACAAAATCTGCAACCTGGCAAATTTTTCGCCCATTTCCTTCAAAGCGGACACGAAATAAATACACGAAGCGTTATATTATACAGTGTACAAGGATAGCGATACGTGAACTATTAATGAGTGCTAGCTGCCCCTGCTAAAATCTCATTTTTTACTGGCTTCGCGGATCAGACAGCGTAGACAATCTCGGAAGTTGCGTAAAGTCGAAAAGGCGACTCGTGTTGCTTTCGGGCTCGCATCGTCGATACTCAATACTTACCACAGCCGAAGGAAGACACCGACGCATGACCTCTATGCAAACGTCAGCTCTTCCTCGGGCTTCCTGTGACGTCATCATTAACACACATTTTCGTACGCAGATGCTGGAGAACCACATTTTTGTGTCCATTTGTCTGTCGTACATACCTTTCGAGGAGCGCGAACAGCGTGGCACACACCGTAGGTATTAGCCACAGGGTATAGAACATATAGTGGGAGCATCACTTTGTGCTACACGCTAACCTTTTGAGCAGCCTATCACAAACCGACGTTTCCCCAAGCAATGGCGACAACTATTGCCGACACGTGAATGTGCTTAGTATGAGGATTTAAGACTCCGGCCTCGTTAGCTATATTAGTGTAGGTTATAAAAGATAATGTTTTCCTTTTTATTACAAATGATGATAATTTCAAATTAAATCTTGAACGAACACTTCGGTGCACCACCTTTTAGCGACACAAGGAGACATTCTTAATGGAAGCTCACTGACACCTGTCTCAAAATGACAAAAAAAAATTTATCAGCAACTGCATACACAGAATATTTCCATTCATCACATTACGTTTTTTAAAATCATTAATCAGATTTTTAGCACAACATATTAGGGCAGCCACTGATTTTAGTCTTCCATATATACCCTTATATGTATTTCTGCCAGCCAATCAGAAGAGCCAACATATCGTGGTGGTGATAACGTGATGGTGCTGCAGATTCGCGATTGGCTGGCGCTGTATGACGTCAATCGACATCTTTTTGCTTTATGAACACGTCGGTCTGTTGCCTGTGTCTGCTCTTGATATACTGGCGCGGAACTAGTTATAATAATATGACTCTGGGTATTACATCTTTTGCAAGTTCTCCCCAACAATAATTCTTCTCCCTAGACTATGATAAAACATGGTCGCTGTATTTCATTTTGGTCGCGCGACTGCTATAATGCGACCTTTGTTTCGAAGTCTTCAAGCGTATTGTTAAACCTTAATTGAATATTCGTTTCTTTTAGTTCCCCGTCTTGAGTCAAATTTAATTTCTTGAAAAGCTCAAAGATCAAAAGCGGCAGAACTTTTGACAGCGTGCCGGCGCCCCTGCGAAAGTGTCGCCTGTCGTAGGCATATCTCTGACGCTTCCAGCTATATTGGGTTAACTTTTGCCTTATTCCTGGAACACTGGAATTCTCAGTTCTCTACATATCATCTCTTGCTTCCGAATTATACTGCGCATAGAGAGCACAGCTCGCATGCCCTTACCTAATTTCGAATATTTTCCATTCCACTTTGTTGCTTTCTTTTGCTGTTTTTGTTTCGCCATTAGCTAGGCCTTCGGGACGTCTCTCTTTCGTGCCCACTTTGCCTCCTTCCCGATTTCATACTCCTACTTGCTCATGCTTTATTCTGTTCTTCCTCTTCGTTGCCACTTGCCATTCCCGTGCGCGTTGGTCCTGTGTGGAAACACCTTCGTGCATGGGTGTCCCTTTTCTATCGGCATACTATATGTCCCTTGCTCTTTCCTCTGTGATATCGTTCCGCTCGGAAACGGAGGCTTAAACTTCCTGACTATAACTAACTGTTTTTGTTTCATGAATTTTCTCTGTGCACCGAGTAGCATCATCATATTCCAGTGAAGGTATCTTCACGAGAAAAAATCAGCTTAAGATGGGTAGAAAATACTAGTTCTTCGAAAAAAATGGACAGAATAACTTTTGTGTTTCATGACTTTCATCCTCAAAAACAAAAGTTTTTAGTCATTCCATTTTAGTTCTATAGACTTGAAAGGTGTGGTGTGCACGTGGGCTCACGTTGCTCCCATGATTTTCGCCTAATCGACGTTCTTTGCTGTATTTCCACTATTTTTATTGCATACCTGTTCGACGCGCCTTCTACAATTGCATGCATATGGTACACTTAAAGTTCAGTTTGTCTTAGAATTTGAATTTCTGTTTGCTTTTCCTACAATATGGCTTTTGCTCCTTTATTCCCAAGTAAAAATAGTATGTTTTTCTTATTAGATAGCGTTTGCGTCAATATCTATTTTTTTCGTAGTCTCTTATTTTTCAATATTTCACAGTTTTGCCATCGTGCTTTCTAAAATTTACATACTGGTTCATCTGCAGAATTTTCAGGTGTTTTTTTTTTTCTTTATTTCTCTTCTTCATTCATTGTTGTATTTAGCTGATTTGACAATGTCCCTTCTTAATTCCGTACTTTTTTTCAAATATACCTATTTCTCCTCATCTCTAACTACTATCCTTTCACACTTTCGCTCGATTTCATTTTGGCAGACACGCTAATTATTTTCGAGAGCCTGGCGGATTTTTACCAGCATTCATTAGGACGTCCATAAGATCGTTTACGTCCATTTATAATTACGCTGGCGTAGCCGATCCCTCGCAGGCCTCCTAATTAAATTCAAAACGATGTTATGCTTCTGAGCCTTAGGATGATTAGAGATTACCGTGCAAGCTTCCGGATTATTGCGTACGTAGCGGGCTACTCAGTTCTGTCTTGTTATTGGCTGCATTATACTCTGTTAGCGCGGGCCCTGCATGCTGACGATACTGTGCTGCGCAGTGAATTACCTCATAATTGGATGTAGCATTGCAGAAGTAATATTAAGCGGCAGAGCAGCATGGTCATAATAATTACGACTTCTGAAGTGTTGCGCCAGTACGAGAAGCTGCGCCTAAGCAGAGAGAGATTGTTTTTGGTATTTGAACTCGTGGGATTCAAATATGTTTGCGTTGCCAAGTCAGAAAAGCATACTGTGTGCACTATGTGCAACAAACACTGCAGCTATTTCATTTTCTATATCGGAATTATTATTGAAGAATTAAAGTAAAATTGCTTTGAGCGCCACAAAAGCTGACTGCGTGCGCAACTGTTTCACCCTGACAATGCCTAGTTTCCTCAGTAAGCTCATAATTAACAGCGTGCCCTTCGTATCAGTTTATTCCATGTATCAAAAAATTGCACCTACTGAAAGTTAAGGACGTTTATGATTACTTTCTGTTGAAATTTATCAAAAGTGCCATGCATCAACACGCGGATGTTTCTAAAGTATTTTAGCTCCCTAATATCAGCTCATAAATACCATATCCGAGGCAGGAAGTTAAATTTTCCGAATGTTAGACTTGAAATTCATAAGAGGTTTACTGTTTTCCAGTGTGTTCGTTTCTTCGACTCAGTACCTGATGACCTCGCGGTGCCGATGCACAACCAGTTGCTCGAATCTAAGTACGAAGACTATGCCTTAGCAAAATATTAAAATTGGTATTTTAGTCATTACCTGTGTGTATCAATAAGGTTCGAATACAATACGAGCAGTAGACACTTTTCTGATGTTCAATTGTTTGCAATATTGTTATGGCTTTAATCTAGTTTATGGGCTGAGGTACTGTAAAGTATGACCTTTGTTTATAGGCTTGAAAGTTCGTTTCTATCGGTGGAGGAGGAACAAGGTCCACTTGCTGACACATTGATTTGGAGCTCGTATTTGGTACGGATTCTTGGTCTGGACTGTAATTATGTAATCCTATCGTAAGCAAACCAACTTTACAGCCAGTCCTGTCACTCATCCGATCCTCAGAGCCTAAGCACGAAGACCATGCCTTAGCACTATACTGAATTTGTATTTTAATCGTTGCTAGTGTGTACCGTACTCTAGGTAGTAATAATCAGTCAATCAATAATCAGTTATTTTGTGAGTGCAATATGAACAGTAGCATTCCTCCTGATATGCAATTTTTACGATATAGTTACTATGTTACTTTTAGGTAGGCGGGAATACTGTAAAATATAGGACACATTCGATTATGGGCCCTCAACATCCACCGGCGGATATGCTGATTTGAAGCTCATATCTTACATGATTTTTAGTCTGGTTCATAATTATATAATTCTATTTTGAGCAAGTCGATTCAGTGGTCGCTTGTGCTGCTTATTTTGTGATGGTGAATTTGTTACCTGTTGATGATGTATGCATGATTTCACTAGTGAAGATACTGCCCGTTACTACAGCAGCATGAAGACTTTTAAATTCATCAGCCGTTTCTTGCATATATTTGATCTGTTGAAAAAAATATATATATATATGTTTACTTATGTTTTCTGTAGCTGCTGTGGAGAAGTGAATCAAAACTACAAAGTTTTTTCTTTTTGCAATGAATGTAACCTTAGGAATGTTGTTTTTTTCTATTGACTTTTAGGAATATTTGTTAGCAATATTTAACTTGAGTGTAATTCTAATTTGAGACTTATCTAAGGTTATTCCTTTGATATTTTCGTCATTGGGCCTCGCAAGCGAAATGTCGCTTTTAGCTGGTTCGTTCTCGTTTAAATTGTGAACCTTTTAATCAGTTGTATCAAACTTGTAAAGAGAACAAATAAAGGGTTAAGGAGAAAATTATAACCCTTAACGCGTCAGTGTGAACTGTACACTTTACAAACAGTGCTACTGCATAACTACGACAAGTAATGTCTTATTCGGACACTACCAAAGTAAAACTAACATTTCCAATACCATGTAGATTTGCCTATTGGTTTGTGGAGCCCAGACTGTGCATGTGCACGACTGCGCGTGCATTTGGTGCGCTGCAGACGCTAACGCACCGGCAACGGCATCCTGCAGCAGAGCAGCAGCACCACATTGCAGTGACTGACCCAGTAATTGGATATAAGACGGCTCCTACGTCTAACTTCATTTCTGTTTGTTAACGAACTAATTAACGTTGCTATTCAATTAAAGCGAATGAGGTGCTTTTCAAGCGGTCGCATCTCCGTGATGTGGTGTTGCTTCAGGCCTCCTGGTCTCCTGCTTGCGCTCCTCATGATCTGGACTCGAAGCCTGACAGCCGTCCTCGTGTGGAGTTTAATGGATGCCCCTCCACATCCTGGAATTCTCCTGCAACAAGATTTAATTAACTTACCTGACAGATGTTTGGTCTCTTTTGCGCCTGATTATGGGAGTGTGCCGCAAGTTCTGGGACTAAATCAAGCGTTTCTCTGATGAGGAATTGCTCGCCGCACCATGACCATTTGCGTTATTTGTGTGTTTCCTAATTACATCTTGTGATGCTAGGGACCTCTCGTGTAATTATGGAGCACTTTTTTGTTAGAGAGATGCGTTCTGTTTCAAATATCTTGGTTTAGTTCCGCAGTGGGATAAGACGCAACAGTTTGGGTGCGCTGTGAGCTTGAAGGGAATCTTTCCGATGAACGACACGTGGCTGTAAAATGTTGTTCCTTGTCATACATAGCCTTTGGAGTGTGTATATATTTTTTTGCGGTGCTATATTACTTTACCTTCTACATACTCTTATAATGGTCTTATCATGATTTTTTTTCTTTTTTTTTTTTGCTTTACTAGTTCCATCTAACTAAATTGTTACTTTCTGAACTAAAGTGTCAATTTCTAAACTAAAGTGTCACCGTCCAAACAACAGTGTAACTATCCCAACTAAACTAAAACACCTGAAGCTGAAGTAAAAGCCTCAGAGCTGGCCCCCTCACATGGCTATGTCCCTTGTAGAGTTCTTAAATGAATATTGAAACAAAGCAGCATTCCTTTAGTGCCTTTCTATCCCGGAGATTATTGTCGCCTTTTGGGCGTTAACTGCGCCGTGAGGTGGGCCGCTGCACCTGTTGGGTGTCTTTATTTTCCTTTCAGGATTGCGGCACTGCAGTGGCCTTGCGCAAAGTCCTGCTGTTGTCGACCCAAGAACTGCAGTTCGTTTCGGTCCTTTGCGCGTAGAAATTTTGAAGTCGTGTTTTGTGACGTGGACGCGATGACACGGGTTAGGGTCATTCCGTAATTGGAGAAGCAAGCACTGCGAGAGCACATACCTCCGCCAAACAAGGCCATTAATGTACGCAAAACATTCCTGTTGGTCCTGAAACCAGGATTTCCTCTTTATCATCACCAGAATTTGGTCCTTGGTGCCGCTATATATTTCTTAACAGCTCCTGTTATGTTTTTGAAGCTCCGTCCGTAGTTTTTTGAGTTGCGTTCCGACTAACTTTTTGCCGTACAAAGAAACGGATGAACCGATCGTCACAAAAATTTGGTCATTAATTGTGCCTTTCAACCATTCTAACCAATTCTGCTAATTTTATGAAGAGTCGCTCATCACTTTTTGGCTTATATTAATAACCAGCATAAAAACAAACATAGAGACACACAGCCAATTGGACTTACAGATTATCACAAGAATTTGGCCAGTTGCTCCCCGTAGCATCCCCAACCTTTCGTAAAAATTACGCAAAACTCCGTTCATAACTATTGGAGTTTTGTTAAAAAGAAAAAGTAGGTAGACAAACAAACAAATGGTTGAACGGATCTTCACTAAAAGGTAATCATCGATTCCTCGTAAAGTGTATATAGTTATATACCTAACAATATGAATTTCATAAAGATTCGTTTATAACTTTTTGAGTTATCTTGGTGATCGACGGATAAACTGACAATGCCCAGCAAAATCGTAACCTTTTGGCGGAGGTAAAAATCAGTGCTCGAATAGTTGGAAGTAATATCATTTCACTGAATCACGTTGTAGAATAAATGTAACTAGACATCAAATTGTAAAGTTTGTAAACGTTTCCGGATTTCACCTATTATCAGTTTCTTTTCGAACGACAGGCAAAAAAATCTTTAGAACCAACGGCTATAGTAGGTGCATGAAGACTTTCGTATATTAAATTTATAAACTCCGATTGACGAACTGTGAAAAGAAGATGAGCACTATTCTGGTTGGTTAAAAACCTTTTATCTGAAAATATAAGGTGGTTCAAGTAATCATAAATTTTGGCTGTTGCACAGACTAAGCGTTTGCAAGTTTTCGAAGCGTACACTGGAGCCACACGCCTTAGCACGTTGCAAGCAGCCGCACAGAAGAGCATGAAAGCTGTGAAAGAAAGTTGCTAGTACGGCTCCTTCTTCCAGCGTGCTCTGAAATTTCTTAAAAAGAGTGCGGGGAGTGGGGCCCAAGTGCGATGATGAACAGGGTTCACTCACAGATGGGGATATTTATGTATTTTCGAGTAGAGACTAATGTCCGTTTAATTTTTAATTTATTTCGTTAATGACATCCTGACTTTTATTCACTACGTATTTAGAAGTCAAAGATCTATAGCGGAAATCAGTACCTATATATATTAACTGTTTCATATACACGTATATTTTGTGCCACGGTAAAGTTTGCACACCGTGATGTTGAATTACAGAAGATATGTTATAAGTAGTGTACTCTCGCTCGAGAGTCGAAGGTATCGTGAAAATCTGATCCTTGGGAAGGTTACAATCCAGAAACGAAGAGAAATGGTACTCGATAGGTTAAGCATCGGTGATTGTGTATCTGTTATGAGCAAGAATTGTGTTGGTTTTTTTTTTTTTGCTTTGTGTATTTCACTACGGCAGTACTACTAGCATTGTTTTAATAGTTCTGTCTATCTGTAAGCTCCGTACTGAACACTATTATAGCACATAATAGAAAGGTTCGCAGTGTTTTCAGCAAACTTTCACGCCTGCTCTTACGGTTTTTGATATTCTTTATGAATCATCTTTCAGTGACAGCACTTCGCACGCACGACATGCATGTACTGTACACTGTATGTGCCTGTAAATGCACGGCATGTAGTAAGAAGTAGCTGCAGAGTACCAGAGACTCTTCACTTCTCGTTGAAACATTTCACCCCCAAGTGTTGTTGGCATTTGTACACGAAAGCGAAAGAATTCGCAGGCTGATACACGTCAATATTACCTTTCATTTGACGCTTTGCATATGGCGGGAATGGCATGCCGCGTCAGGCCGCTCGATTTGAACTTCTATTAGGAATATTTTCGCTGTGACTGCGCAATAAAACCTGCGGCCGTAAACTTTATTGTTGGTGTGTACGGAGGACGCCTCTGCTGTGTGTAGGTGAGTGTGTATGTGGTGTGTGTAGGTGAGTGTGTATGTGGTGTGTTTAGGTGAACGTGTATGGGGTGTGTGTGTAGGTGAACGTGTATGTGGTGTGTGTAGGTGAACGTGTATGTGGTGTGTTTATGTGAGAATGTATGTGGTGTGTGTAGGTGAACGTGTATGTGGTGTGTTTAGGTGAGAATGTATGTGGTGTGTGTAGGTGAACGTGTATGTGGTGTGTGTGTGGGTGAGCGTGTAGGTGTATGTGTTTGTATGTAGGTGAGCGTGTGTGTGGTGTATGGCTGACTGAACTGCACATACTCGCGCTGGTGTAATTGCTGTCTGGTAGATGTGTTTTTGCCAACTGGTCCAGGTGTTATTGTTGACTGGTACAAGTGTTCTTGCTGACTGGTACAGGTGTTATTGTTGACTGGTACAAGTGTTCTTGCTGACTGGTACAGGTGTTATTGTTAACTGGTACAAGTGTTCTTGCTGACTGGTACAGGTGTTATTGTTGACTGGTACAAGTGTTCTTGCTGACTGGTACAGGTGTTATTGCTGACTGGCCCAGGTGTTATTGCTGACTGGTACAAGTGTTTTTGCCAACTGGCCCA